>VMRN01000009.1:1434891-1521837 GCA_010277015.1 Poeciliopsis turrubarensis | reverse complement strand
ATGCTAACACTAGTAACATGCTAACACTAGCAACATGCTAACACTAGCAACATGCTAAAACCTGTGCAATTAAAAAAAACTCTCAAAGTTGGTATCAGGCAAAGTCAAAATGGCAAAATATTAATAATTTTCTCTATTTTGATTGATTAATTAGACAAATTTTGTAAAACAAACAAATGCTCTCTGTAGGAAAACCTTATATTGATAAGTCATTAGCAATCATTTGACAGCACTGCTGCTTTGTGTTTGCATTATATTTAAACATTTACAGGATGAGTTGCATAGCTTTACACAAATATGTGCATTTTTATGGCTATTTAGATAAAAATTAAAGACATAAAAATTAATCAAAGGCACTGCTGGTGAATTCAAAACGCTGGTGTTTTGTTCTGTTTTTAGAAGTTGACGATTGAACGAGTTAGCATGCGGTGATTGACGTGTTTTCAGTTCGGAGACATTCCTGCCGTCATTCAGCAGCAAAATTGTCAAAGCAAAACAAAACAGTTATTTTTCCTGGTGGGCACATTCCCACATCTGCAGGGGGTCCACTTTAGCGCTTTCCGTGACCTTTCTAAATGACCTCAGCCGATGGTGGTGAATAAACTTATTTGAAATGCATGCACTGGATGCCAAAGTGACATGTTGAGTGGTCACTTTTATTGAGAAGTAATTTTTCCTTTTGTGACCTCTTGTGATTTTTAGGTGTGCCGTGACATCTCGTGGTTTTGTTTTCTGTCGCTTTGGTCTTGCTTTCCATTTGAAAGTTTTCATCCTCAAATGTCTTTGTGTCCAACTATCTGACAGCCTTTCCAATAATCAATGTTTGCACCCTCCAATTTTCCTTTTAGGCCTCTCATTCTTTCTGTCTGCGCTGCTCAGCTACAAAAATACCCTTTGACTGCTTATCACTGCCTTTTGTCGTCCTTGTTTTCCTCCATTCTCGGTCTTTTCATCAGCCTCCATCTTTCATGTCCCTAAAAATCTCCGCCAACCTAAAACCTTTCTGACTCTTCAACCAACTTTTGTTTTTCACTGCTTTGTTTTTAACCTGCTGCTCCAAGATTTAATTGTTACACTTTATTGTTAAAAAAGAATTAAATTACCAATAATAAAAAAAAATGAGTTACCAGTATAAAAAAAAATACTGTAATTTCTGCATTTTTTGTTTTCTATTTATTTATCTGCTGTCTGCAAAGCAAATTACTCTTTGGGGACAATAAAGTTTATCTAATATAATTTAGTCTTTTTGAAAAGAAATAAAAAATGTCAGATGTGGTTCAATTTTAAATTATTCCCCTGCTGGTAATTTTTTAAAAAGTTAATTTGCGCTCAACTTTAGTACCATTTATATAATATCCTTAGTGGTAAAATGTCTGAAAATGAATTTTATAAAGAAATTACACAATTATGAAAGGCAGCCACTTTTTTACTTATAAACGTTATGATTTTTTGCTAGTGTGAGGATTTAAATGAGTGTCCAGGTCTCTAACCTTTACATTTTATCTTCGCTTCTACTCAATAAAATGTGCTTATAGCTGCAAAACTTGCATAAAAGTTGGCATTTCAAATGTAATGTTTTTTAAATAAAGAACTACAATTGTTTTCACTTACGTTTGTGGTTTTAGAACAAATATAAATCTAAACTTTTACAGTTAAATGTTTGAAACTGAGTTTTTTTACTTTTCCAGTGGCACAGTCTTCGTCCTAATCCCTCAGACTACTTATTATAACTGCAGCTGACAGGACCCGTGAAATTCAATCTTCTGTATCTTCCTTTTAGCTCCACCTTTGGTTAACTGGTTTTTGCATGTTTATTTTGCACCATCCTGGGTCACGCTTGTATTTCTAGACAGAACTGCCAGTTGAGGAAAGAGCGAAAAGCAAAACAAAGCTTCATTTTGTCCCTTTCATGAACCAGACTCTCTGCTCCAGCAGCTCTCATTCTGATGCTCTTTTATGCACCAGTTCTTAACAGTAACGCAGACAATAAGCTGCTCTTCCCCTGGGCCCTTTGTGACTCATGTGAACGACTGTGTTTCACCAGTTGCGCACACAGTCACGGCGAGAAAGGCTGTTGAAAAGGCAACAGCGGCGACGCTGGAGAACATACCAGCATCAGCGGCCAGGCAAACCGGGGAAAACAAGATGTCTTTGTGAGGCAGAACAAATGGAGCAACAGTGATCAGCCTTTGTTTCGCTGTGGGAAGATACTGAAAGGAGTCTCAGGGAAAAAAGATGGAGGGAAAGCATTTAGTGGCGTGAATCATGTGTGTAATGACCGTTGTGCGTCTTCGGATCTGGTGGCGGAGAGCAGCGTTTTGAACAAAACAGCTTCCGTCCACTAAGGCTGGACAACAAAGCAAAAACAATACATATCTAGATTGACACGTGATCAATAGCAATAGATAGCACATCTGATAGGACATTCACTGAGCCGCACAGCATTCTGGGGGATGTAGGCAGACTCTCGTGACCAGTTATGGAAGGTTGGTGGAATCAACTAACAAGCTCGCTCTTTGGTTACCTAGCAACTCACTCATTCTTTGGTTACCTAGCAACGACCTGTGGAGTAACTTGCATAGCAGAAGTTTCAGGTTTCAGCACCATACCTTAGAAATAAACCCAGTTTGGCAGTGTTTGAGATATTATTTCTGAAACCAAAAAGACTAACAATTATTGATATAGACTGATATAAAAAGCTTGTATTGTATTCCTCTAATAAAGGTGCTTAAAATAATTGAGCCTTCATCAGTATAATGTCAAAATGCAACTAAAGCTTTCTGCCCAACCAACAAGAATGCAGCAAGTGGTTTCTGAATAGTATGTGAACAACAGAACATTTGTCTTTCCCATCAGCCATTGTACGACACATACAGCGGAAAAACCAACTGACCAAATGTTCTGGAGTTCCATTTCGGTTGCTAGGTGATGGCAGAGCTCAGCTTGGGTCGCTAGGTAACGGGCTGGGCTTCGCCGGGGTTGCTAGTTGTTACAGCTTTGGATTCGTTACATTCCAAAAGTTTTTGAAACGGCTCATTTTCCAGACACCCAAAATTTGCCTGATTTTAGACGCAGCAGAAACACAAGTAAAAGAACAAAATGTGATTTTTTTTTTTCTGTGGCATTTCTTATCAAATACAACTGAAACAATTGTTTAATAAACTGTTTTTAAGTTGATCAATCTGATTTAATTTTTTTCATTGAGATATAAATATAATACCCATTTGTCTCTTAGCTGCTCTTCAAAATAGAAAAGACAAGTAAGGAGATCACTACATGTAAATAAGTACTGCAGACATGCCTATTTTTTTATTTAAATAAAACCTGCATAAAAACTTGCACGTATTTTGCCACCACACATTGAGCAGGAGCTACAAGACATGAACAAATCTCACATATTTTCTGTAACAACCTTAAATTGTAATCTATGATCTGCAGAATTAATTTCAAACCAAGTTGTTGATGCATCCGTTTCACAAAAGTCAAGCTCACCTGCTCTGCAACAAGTTTACTAAAAGCAGCTGATCTGGAAATGAGCTGCCCTGTGACCTCTCATGATGTCATCATTAACAGATATTCTCCAAATAGAAGTTGAATGTTTTTCTGTCTTTTGCTGGTGAAATCTTGTGGGGGAAATCCAGTTGTATTCTGCACCATTTGCTGTTGAAACTTCATACGCTTGTGGGTGGTTTCTTTAAAAAGAGGTGAAGCGCATTAGAAATGCATCTTTTTTTAGGGACTCAACCAAGCAAAGTGGAAGAAGAATGAACTCTGAGAGACGAGTGCAGTGATTAATGTTCATCTATCCGACACACAGTGGCAAGGCGAGAGGCAGGAGTTCTGCCCGAATGCCAAAGTGGTTCTGGTCGGCTGCAAGCTGGACATGAGGACGGACGTCAGCGTCATGAGGGAGCTTTCCAAGCACAGACTGATTCCTGTTACCCACGAACAGGTGAGAGCGACACCTTCACTCGTTTGTTTGAAGCTAAAGTCTACTTCGCTTTCTGCATGACACACAGTATTTAATCCACAGTCATTTGTTGGTGTTACTTGCAAACTCAGTGGGAAAGGAATAAATAGGAGTGATTATTTTCCTCCCCTTTGCACGCAAGCAAAACTTCTGAAAATGAATTTGGAGAATGATATTTGCTCCACATCATAACTTTCACAAATAATGAAACCCGGCGAGTGTAAGAAAGGAGCTGGAACCCGAACAAAGACGGAGACAAACAGCAGTTGTGTGATAAAGCAATTGTTTTGTTTGTGTGTCTCGGAGCAATGAGCAGCGGCATGCATGAATTTTAATTGCCAATTTCCATGTAAATGTGAAATCACACTTCTTGGCAACCTTTTGTCAACAAATTAATTTTTATTTTTTTTTGCTAAACAAAAGTAAAGGATCTTTGTTGGCTGTCAGTTTGGTGCGTCTTCATGGGATCGATGAGCTTGCAGAAATCAATATCCATATTAATGAATTCAGCTGATGCGCAGATAGTGAGCTTTGGATAAATGCAGAGGAATTCAGCTGCATTTGTTTGAACAACTTTACTTTGATTACTTGATTAATTTTATTATGCAGCATCACTACTCCTGGTTAAATAAAATTTGTGCAACAAGCTTGTTTTAATTAAAACCTCACCAGACAGATGCTTTTTCTTTTTAGTTTCACATATTTTATATTGAAAGAAATGGATTTAGAAAGAAAATACTTTTCCTGATTTTGTTATTTTGTCATCATTTTATTTAGATGAATTATTTACATTAAATTACCAAAATTACTTTTATATTTTGGTTTGTTTGATGGTGTAATTTTTAAATATTAAATCATCGGTTACTCAGTTCTTTTTACTAAATACATTTTTACTCTTTAGTAATTTCTTGGATGGCTACTTTTTACTTGAACTTGAGTAAAAGTGTGTTGAAAGAGTTAATTTCACTTGAATACAATAAAAAGAGACTGAGTACCAGAATCACAGCGTTTCAAACCGTTTTTAGGCCACAAAGAATCGACTCATTTGTCCAATCTGGACAAAAAGACACTTCACATCGAGACTGAAATGAGAGAAAAACTACAGATTAAAGACACTGAAGTAAACAAATCTGAATTTTTTCTCAGAATTCTGAGATTAAAGTTGGAATTCTGAGAAAAAAGAATTCAGAAAAATTGTCAGAATTTTGAGAAAAAAGTCAGAATTCTGAGAAAAAAATATTCTGAATTCTAAGGTTTTTTTTTATTTTTTTGTCTGTGGTCCTAAGCCTCTTTAATGAGAAAATAGATTTAAACCGATTCTTACTCTTTGAAAAAAGCTGATGAGACATTTAGTGACGATATTTAAGGGATTTTAAGGTACAACACAAGCTAACGAAAGCCTTTTTTTTTAACATAACAGTAAAGCAAAGAATGAATGGTTATGAAACTTAAAGATGTGCAGTTGCTCGCTTCAAATCGTCTTACTTTATCCAAATTTACACAGCTTTTCTAAAGTAATCAACTTTTTAACATTACATGAGAAACTTCAGTTTGTTTTATTGGGATTTTAAGAGACACACCAAAGCAAAACTAAAAGGAAAACAGAAAATATTATTAATAATAAAAACGTCAGTAATTGACTGTAGGATGGTGTTGGACACCAGCAGGAACCTTTATGTTTGTGTTTTATGGCTGTAAAAGCAGTCCTTAAATATTTTATTGCTGTTGGGAGTTTTTTCCCTTTGCCCCAACAAGCTATCAGGGTTTTATTACCATAAGTGTGATTTGTTTTTCTCCCTGTATGACCAAACGCAACGGCTTTACATCCACTGCAGCGCCGACTGGATGATCTGTGTGAAATAAAGCGACACAATAACCCATTTTAGGCCCGGTTTGTTCACTGCAGCGTTCCTCCTTGTATGAAAAAGTTTGGAAAATATGGATGTTTTTTCATCTTTCCTTGCTTCCTTCCTTCCTTCCTTTGTCTTTTCTTCTTCCTGCCTTTTTCATTTGTATCCTTTCTTTTTTCCTTCCTTGACATTTCTTCCATATTTTGCTCCATCCTGTTCTTCCTTCTTCCTATTATCAGTCCATCATGTCCAGACTCTAGTCCCTTCATGTCTTCCTTTCCTTCCTTGCATCCTCCTTTCTACCAGGTTTGGGTGTTTCTTTTCTTTATATCATTTCCTCCTTTTCTCCTTCATAACTTTCTGTCCTACCTTCCAACCTCATGTCCTTTCTATCCTTCCCTGTGTCCTTCTTTCTGTCTTTCATTCCAACCTTGGCTTTCTTCCTATCCTTACAATCTTGTATGTCCATCCTTCCTTGTGTTCTTCCAACCTTTTGTAATTCATTCCATCCTTCCTTGCATTTTTCTTTCCATCCTTCCTTCCAATCTTGTCTTTTATCCTTCTTGGTGTCCTTTTTCCATTCTTCCTTGTGTCCTTCTATCCTCCCTCCCTCCCTCCCTCCCAGTTTTTCCTATTTTCATATTTACTACGTTAGAAACATCTTTACCTAACATTTTTAGTGAACTTTGGTATTTTACATTTTGAAAATTGTTAGAAACGTCAGAGAAATCAGTAAAATCAGGTCGAGTTTCCAGATGAACGAGGGGGTTCGATGCAGTTCCATCACCGTCTTTGTTCGCAGATGAAGTCGTAACTTACTGGTGTTAGTAACAGACTCGCGTTCTGTCCTCAGGGGACCAATCTGGCGCGGCAGATTGGCGCTGTGGCCTACACCGAGTGCACCTCGAAGTTCTCCGAGAACAGCGTCCGCGACGTCTTCCACGTCACCACGCTGGCCTCCGTGTTCAACATTCATCGGCCGCAGGTCAAACGCGCGGCGACGCGTCGCACCCACAAGCGGATCTCGCAGCAGCCGCCTCGGACTGAGATTCACGAACATCCGCCCGCCATCAGGAAGGACCGGGCGAAAAGCTGCGTGCTCATGTAGCGGCGGACGGACACGAGCTCCACTGCACATAAACTTTTATAATTTATCTGTGAATTCCTGTCACATTTTTTGCACTGTAACAAGAACAATATGGCAAAAAAAGAAAATGAATGGAGCTCTGAGTTATTTTCTTATTTTTTGTGGTCGATTTGCTGCAAAGCTCTGCTTGTTATTTTTCTTTTTGGCTGCGCTGTCATCCCGGGGAGGCCAGTCATGTGGCTGAAGCTATTTATTTTTGAAGCTTTTACAAGAAATAATAATAATAAAAAAGGACAGGAACTGTTTGGTTTGAAAACAAATCGCAGCAAAGTGAGTGGGGAAGAACTGAAGATGAAATAGTTTCGTATTTTAAATCCTGTTTTTGTCTTCATGTTCCAGGAAATGAAGCACAAAAGAGAAAATCTGTAAATACTAAAGAATGACGTTTTCTTTTAAACTGAAATAAAACAAACCTAAAAACAACCTCATGGGCTAATAAAACGCTAATTTTCTTAAACCACAAGTGCTTTAATATGGAGAACAAATTGCTCATTATATAACCTGAGATGTTGTGTACTTACTTTTGTTCTAATTATGGGTGGAGAGTCCAGGCAGGATTTATGAGGATGCATATGATGTTGTTCATGCAGCTTTGAAATAAAAAAAAAAAAAAAACTGGATCTGCTTAGTGTTTGAAAATATTTCCTCTCATTTATTCAATAATGTTCAGATGAATTTAATTATCTTAATTAAATTTACAGAAGATGCTAATAGGGCAATCAAAATCATTTGCACCGGAGTTGAAGCAAAATAAAAGGTGGGATAGAGTTAAATTAATTCTTACAAAACAAAACAAATAAAGTATAAAACATCAAATTTTAACGTGCAGCTTATTGAGAACCTTAGTGGCATATTTAATGGGTTTATTACCACATCTTGGAAGTAGAGTTATTATATATTTATCATAATACATTTCTTAACACTAAGATTTGTGATTTATTGTCTCTCGTATTACTAGGATTATTTTTACTCCCGTTTATTGAACGAGAGCATCGATAAATCTGAAAACATTTTAAATGCAGTGATTTTGTGCAACCTAGTGACTCAAATTGTGTCTTTCTGGAGTAGTATTTGTGTTTGTGGAGCTATAATTATAATTAAGTATGTAAACAAGAGGTTGTAAACAGTTTTTAAATCAACCTTTAAGACTATATTTACTGACAAGCAACAAAATAATAGGCAAATATAAAATAGCTTGCTACTTAATTATAATTATATGAACCTGCTGTGTGAAAATACAGCAGGTTTTTAAAATAAAGCAGCAAATAGCAAATATAACCACATACAGCTTCAATCTATATACAGCAATCCAAATGTAATCCTCTGATGTTATAAGTGAGTGCAGCCGCTCTGGTCTGTATTCATGAGCTTTGTGGTCTGACCTTTAAATGTGACTCTTGTTCCAGTTTGTTTCCCACCACAGTGGATGAGACCCCACAGCAACAAGCAGCAAAGTGACATTTCACAGCATCGCTGCCACGTTCCCATGCAGGGAGCGAGAGGACGCTCCGCATGCCGGAGGGAAGACCGGGACCAAACCTCCTCCGGGTGGGAAAAGGTGTCCGCAAACACGGAGGAGCGCGTGACGAGCGTGGATTCTTACCAAACAATGCTATTTATAACATAGATGTGAAGACTATTTGGCTATCTACGATTAATGGATTTAAATTAGATTTACTTAACGTCCGTTTTAGTTTGTCCTCCAGGGTGCACCGCTGATACAGAAACAAAAATGGCGGACGGGAGAGACGGTCCTTCCCGCCCGCATCGGTGTGATAGGAAATGATCTGGATGATAGGTTTGCTAGGAGGTCAGCAAAAAAGAATATCGTTGATTTAAATATTAAAATAAGTAAAAGTAAGGTAAAGAATATTATTAAAATGTTTATCAAGAAGAAATGGCCAGAACAATGGGACAGAGGAGGCAACGCTAGGTTTTAATATAGCATCCAAAAAATCATTGGGGAATTTAGGAAATGTAACAGAAGTAAAAAAAGAATAAGATATTATATCTAGAGTAACATTTGTACATACAGGATTAAATAGTACTCTTAAAATCATTAATAAACATAATACAGCTTGTTGTAATTAATGTGGTAAATTAGAAACAGTACAACATATATTTTTAGAATGTAATAAAAGAGAAAGAGGTGTTACTTAGAGATTTAAGTTGGTATAAAAATAAATGAGATATTAGGGAGTTGTTTCAGAGATCATCTGGGGATGCAGTTTTCAACAGTATTTTGAGTTTTCTAAGAAGATCAGATATTATGGGGAGATTATAATGGTTAAACATCTGTTTCACTCCAATCTGGAAGGTGGCGGTAATCTTGTTTCCCAACCGCCATAAAAAACGGAAAGAAGAAGAAGAAGAACAGAGACGGTCCTAAAGGATTCCGGACCGGGCTGTATAATGAACTCGAGCGGTTCTGTTTGCAATATAATCAGATTTTTTTCAGTCATCACATTAATACTACCGACTCCAGATATTGTTAAAATATATTAGTTTTCTTCTTAAAAGCCGGGATATTATGAAAAATCCAGCTGTTTATGTTACGGAAAGGGGTTGAGTCTTAAAAAAATGTTTTTTTAAAAATCTGGGCGCTTATTAATTAATCGTTAGTCAAATTAGATCCGAGTTTAAAACATCCACACACAGTAAACCAGCTGCAGCCCCTTTCAGGGAAAAGTCAAATTACATTAGAGGAAAAACTTGAATGCTAAAAATGACCTCGCCTCGGGCAGCCAGTCCACTCAGCCTGCTGTTTGTTGCTGCCAAAGATAACGCAGGCGATTCTAAAAGATGTCGCACATTTTGCAAACAGTCATCCTTCTTCCACCAGCAACCTTACCTGGCCTCAACAACTCAAATTCAGCCGCCGCTGCGGAGCATAATCCTGCTAATGGCCTCCATTTTTCAGGTGCTTCCCATTAACTAAAAAGGGATCTGTGTGTGAAAGGCAGCCAAAGATAAGGTGGCTTTTGAAAAATGAGCTTGAAGTGGTGGAGAAGGGTGGAGATGTAGCAGAAAGAGAGAAAATAATTATCTGAGCTGCAGCTGTGTCAGAAACCTCAGGCTTTACTTGTATTCTTCCTATGCACTCATGAGGAGTCCTATTAGTAGCATTATAACTACAAATCAGCCATATTTACACAAATTAATAGTGGCCATGTTATTAGCTCCAAGTGCAGGCAGAGACACTGCTGTAATTAGAATACAATGCAGCTTCAGGCATGAAAGTAAACCTTGAAAACCTTGAGGTGTCCAGGGACTCGCTTTGCATAAGAGAAAAACTGAAGAAAAAGGAAAATACAGGATAAGAAAAGCAAGTTCAGATGACGCAAATGGAGGAGGAAGGTGAAAAACATCTGGAAGCTTTTTCCTGAGATAAATGCGCTTCTGACTCAGCAAATAAGCACAATTTTCAAATATGAAATAACCTAAAAGGACGAATTAAATTAGAAAATGAAATGAGGTTCAAGAGTAATATTTGTAAAGTTCAATGAAAAGCATGGCTGAAAATCTTTTAAGGGTGTCAACCAGATTTCAGACTGAAGTTTTTGCACATTTTTCTTTGTAAAGTCGCTCAAGCTCAGTCACATTGGATAGAAACCACATGAGTTTTGCTTTGACTGGGCCATTTTAACACATGGATACTGGTCAGAGACAATAAAAGAGCTGAGCTTATTTTACATCCTCTAACACACGTGTGTCAAACTCATGGCCCGGGGGCCAAATCTGGCCCGCAATAGCTTTTTATGTGGCCCTCCAGACTCGAAAGCCGAGGTGTCAAATTCATTTTGGCCCGAATCAAAATCATTAATGTTCTTATAGGGCCGGTGGTACCAGAAAATATTGATGAAACCCACAAACAAAACTGTTAAAATATAAATAAATTCTTAAAATAAAATAATATTCAGGATTTCACAATTGATTTCATTGCAAAATATCAAAAACAAAGTGTTTGTGGTAGTAATTTAGAAATATTTGTGCTTTTTAAGACTCGCCATATCATCATTATGGACTATAACTTGACATCTAGTGATTCTGAAGCAGCTGTTTAGTAGAAGTAAGAAATACTGCCTCCTGCTGGTGGGAGTAAACCATCACGTTTTTCACGATTTTTGTCAATGAGGAAATTGGCAACTCTACTATAGTCTTATGTATTGACATGTAAATGTTCATTAATATGTATTGTCCCACTTAAAAATATGTAAACAATGACATTTTATACAGTATATATTGATAAGTTGGGTCATTTAGTGTTTGCAGCTCTAAGTTAATTTTATTTATCTGCACTGAGATGAAAGTGGCTCTTTGGGTTGTAAAGTCTGCTAAGCCCTCATCACTGAAAATCCAGATAAAATGCAGTTTGTCGTTGCAATAAGACAAAAATGAGTGGGGAAAAAAAATCCAGGTTTATGAATTCTTTTGCAAATAAATATTGCTGCATGTTTGCTTGTTGTTTACAACTTCAGAAGTGAAGTCATGAGATGAAAACCGAGACTCTTTTTGAGAAATCTGAAATGTAAAGAAAACTAGTGTCCAAGGAAAGTGAGACAGTTTTTATAAACGGTAAATCCCTTGAAAAGTCACGTAAAGTACAATCTGCTGAATCATTTTTAAAATGAAGAAATGCACCGAGCTGATTTCTCTTCTTGCCCAAGGAGGGGATTGTGTTTTAGCCCTGGATTAAGACAGATAACGAGGGGGCGGATGAGCCAGTTCTGCTGCACAGAGGCAAAGTAACTTTCTTGTTGATGCTCAGCATTTCTGACCACAGCCGGATTGAATTACTGCGCTTAGAAAGAATGAGCTAAAACATGTGCTTCCTGGTCCTGTTCCTCAAAACTCAGGCATGTTACTGTTCAGTCAGTCTAACCACTCAATCAACAGGCGTTCACAAAGAGAGAGGAAAAAATAAAATAAGTCCGATAGCATGTTCATTACGGTTTTTTTGCACAAAATAATTCTTAGATAAGATTTTAGTCTGCTTAGTTCTGCCTATTATGAGCTGTTTAAGGGCGTCTTGTCACTTTAAATCCACGACCCCCCATCTCAATGTTTACACTCGCACGACAGCTGCGCAATCATATAACCATACATCTTTGAAAAGCATGAGTGGGGTCTCCTGCACAATCAACAAAAATGCAGCAAGTAGTTTATGGATGGTAAGACAAGAACAAAACTCTTTGTCTTTTCCAGTAGCCATTGTACAGCTGACCAGGCATTCTGGACCTTGGCTGGTGTTGCTAGGTAACGGTGAAGTGACTTATCAATTCGGAGGGTTTTGAATCGGCTCGTTTTCCAGAGAACATCAATTTATTGCCAAAAATGGCTGTGTTTTTTTTAGCGTTTGGACTGTTTATAGAAGAAGTTGAGATCCAAATAGAAGTGTAAAATTGTGCAACATGTGAATTTTGAATTATAGGCTCCCTTTAAGGCTAAGGGCTAGGTCTGTGGATTAATATATAAATAATCATATTGATTTTTGTTATTGTTCTCGTTTAAACAGAACCAGAATCAGGTTGAATGTATTGCTTTTCACTTACATTATTATATGCACCATTATCTTTTCTGAAGCCAACTAGACTGGGGTTGATATTTCATTTTAACTCTGCTGTAAAGTAGCACTGATCACTGACCACTGAGGCTCAACCCTTATGCAACTTTAATGTGCTTCCTGCTTCAACAGTGACCATAAAAACCCACCCAGATGCTCGCTCATCGGTTCAGTTTTTGCTCAAATTCAACATCAGAAGCGACACGGGGCCAGGAGACGCAAAGCAATAGTAATACCAGCCAAACGGTCGCCATGTCCAGGAGAGGAAGAGTGAGCTATTAAAAATGCAGTAGCCATTTATGCTGTGTGTAAAATTGAACTGATTAAAAATATATGTACCGTCTGACTTCCTCTATGTAACAAAGAAGGCAGAAAGGATGTTAAACTGTAAATACAACCAAGAATTCAGTCATGCCTAAACTGTCAGAGAATGCATGAAGAATTATGGCATTAATATGATTTAAAAACTTGAATATAAAATGGAATTGGAGATTTTTTTTTTAAAGCTGTTGTGGATTTGTTTGCAAAATTAAAAAAACAAAAAAAAAAAACCCACGATGCTTAATTTTCTGAATCTGTTTCAAAAGAAGTAAAATAAGTTCGAAACCACGGCAAGATGTGACAACGATCACAGCAGCCAATTGAGTGAGAGCCGTGGAGGTCATCATGGACAAGTGCACACATTATTCACAGCAGCGCGACTCCAGAGAGTCAGCATCTGAAAATATCTGGAGCACATGAATTCAAATCACTGTCCGACACAGAGGAACGACAGTTGAGATTAAGTTCTCATTAGGCTTCTGTGTTTTTCTCTCCATGGGGAAGAACGTCGGTGTGAATGGTTCATTTTAGTGGGAGATCTTATTAGAGTATCATGAGTCAGGCTTTTTCACTCCAACTGTGGATTTCTGATTAGTTTGTCCTCCTCTTGTAAGCTTCATCTACCTGAGCGTTTTCTACAATTTTGAATAAATGTAAAATAATTTGAAATGTACCCATTTTCCATTTCTGTACCTGCTTATGCTAATAAGCTAGCGCTTAGCTTAGCTAACATTAGCTGCTACAAAACTGCTGCTTTAAGAGAGCAGAAATCTGCTGTAAGATTGCGGTTAATCGCCCGTTAGCTAAAATCCGTGAATACTTGAGACTCTACCTTTTAAATCGCTTATTTTAATAGTTAAAACCCAAATTAAACTGTCTTTGCACGGTGCTACAAGTAACGTCAACGGTTTTCTTCAACGCCTGTCTTTGGGGGTTACAGCCAATCAGCGGTTGGGAAATGAATGACAGTCCAGGATTGGCTGGTATGAAAACACCAGCCAATAACGTCTCAAGTAACATTTTACCGAAGAATTTTAAAAGTGAGTTGTAATCAAATATTTTAGATTATGCTTTTTGAAATAAATATGCGCTTTTTTTTTTTTTTTTTTAGAATAATTTGTAGTTATGCTTCATAGAAAAATATGCTAATACATCCTATGGGATCGTGCAATCATTCTGATACTGGAAAAATATTAAGTAAAAAATTGAGAAAATTGGTGAAAAGAAATTCCCTTCAAATGTTTTAATTGCTCAGTTATACCGGCTGACATCTTCAATGCTGACCAAATATTTATTCTACATATTTTATTGCTGATTTCTAGGATAATTATAACTGTTGATTGGAAGAAAGTGAAGTCACCAAATATAACTAAATGGATATAGACCTAAAAAGGTGTATCTGCTTAAATATTTTATGCATATTTTCTTAATAAAATAAATATTTTTAACCAGTCATGGAACGTGATTAAAAGTGTATTGGTTGTAGAAAGTTTTAAAAACGGGCTAGAATCTTTTTTTTTTTTGCGTGTTTAATCACCTGTAAATGGTAATGTTTTGTTTTTTTTGTGTAAAAACAAAAACTGCCATATCCTTGGGTATTCACAAAGCGATTTCTATATCTACCTTGTTGTACGTCAGAGATGGCAAGATAAAACATCAAAAGTAGAGTGCAATACCCTTAATACAGTTAGGATTTCTGTTATCTGCTTCTGTCAGGAATGGCGATTTTAAGGTAAAGGATGAACCAGAAGGAACACGGCAACGTGGCATCTTGTTTTTATTTTTCCTTTAGTCAACAACACGAGTTGGTCCACTGTCGGAGAGACACTGGCACAATGTAAACCCAGACAAGACTCCTGCGCCACACAAGGACGCAACTCAAACTTAAATACTATGGAGAACAGGTGAGGGGAATAACTAATTCGCAGACACAGGCGAGGGCTAAATTAACAGGGACCACTGGAGACTACTTGGGGTCAAAATAAACCCCAACATCTTACAGAAAAACACACAAAAACAAAAGAAAAACACCACAACACACTGACATCATGACAGCTTCAAGTCTTGCTCTCTCTCACTCTCGCGCAGCCTGAATGTCACGGGAAGCGTTTTACATCTCTGCATTTCTTCTGACTCACTGAAAATAGTTAAATGCAAGTCTGCTTCCCTTTGTGGCAACTTCCACACTAACCGATAGGAAAAAGATTGTTTTGCATCACCACCAAACTAAAAGTCAACTGTCCAACGTCCATCTCTAAAAATCATGACATATCAAAAAGTACCTTTAAAAAATCCAAAACTTTACAGCTTTATTATGCCTCATTTTTTCCCCAACAAAGATCCATCATCCATTGCATTTCGCAGGGGAATAAACGAACACCCTGGGGAGCTGGAAACAAATCACCGCTCTGCTTTGTACATGTTTGCACACAGATGTGTCGTGTCAAAAAACAAACAAGCAGAGTGAAATGGTCCAGATGGGCCTGCAGATTGCTCTGTGATGATTTCCCATGTGGAACAGAGATGTGGTCCATCTGGGACGTGTCGGCCCACATCGTCTGACAACCCAGGAACTGAGAATAGTTTGACACGAACATTCAGCTCAAACACAGCTCTCTCTAAGAGGGGAAACAACATCTTATGACCACTTAATTATCTTTGAATTGGTGGTAAATTAAATAGCTTAGAACTGACCTACAGGTTGATGCATAAAACCCAAACAGTGGGTTCAAAAAGTTGACTTGTTCTACATTGAGTTTGTTCAACAGGAGACCAAATGTTATTTTCCATCAACAAACTGGAAGGTGAGATCAATTTCCTTTCCTCTGATCATGATCTGGACACACAGAGCTTGAACCCTGATAAGTTTTTTTTTATTAAACTCCACCATGTGTTTCACATCAGTTTGTTTTTTTATTGAACCAAAGGGACGTCTCAGCTTTTTATAGTGAAGCTGGTTAACACACATCAGGTGGTTTCCTCATGACCTGACTTCATTTAAGCAGTGGGACACTCAGGTTCAAACACGTTTTCAGCCACTGTAATCATTCAAATTGCTTACCCTGTGCCGGCATCAAGCTCAAATTTAATTTGCACAGTTTTAAAATAGGAAAACGCACAGATCTGTGTTTCAACTGAACTTGTAAGGATGTAGTCATGTTTCCAACAGAGGAAAAGATTGAGTTAAATCAAACTAATTTAACCAGCAGCTGCTTAGCTCAGTTTAGTTCAAAACAATCAGGCTGCGCTATTAGATAATCAGAAATAAATAAATGGAGCACAAAACCCCAAAATAAATACTAATGTTACACCAGCTGTGTTTCCATGGCTAATGTGCATAAAACTAAACTATTTTTTGACATTGCGTGATTTTCATTAAATACCACAATTGCGATTAAAATCACATGTAAAGTTTCTTATTAAAAAACCTGCAGCATCATCAACCTCCAACTACTTCCTGTCATTGTCTTATTTGTGGTTTTTGCCAGTAGTAACTTCCGGTTGATCATGCGACTCCTGTGTTTCCATTGCATTTTTGCGAAATACATCGAATAAAACCGCATTTATATCGTCAAATATACTCAATTTGCACAAATACTTATTTGCTGCATTTCCATTGAATATAAAATTGTGCAAATTGAAATTAAGAATATATTCGCTTAATGGAAATACCAATTTTGGAAAAAAAATATTTTTTTTGGTAAAAAGATTTCACAATAGGATGAGATGATTGTTTACATGCCATGATTTTTACTGAGTTATCATGTGATTTTAATTTCTTATTTCAAAGGAAACACCGTAATTGCGAATAAAGACAAAGATTTTACAGAGCTGAACGGATGGTCGGTTGGAGCTCCGCACTGTAGACAAAAACAAAAACAAAAATAAACGGGCCAGGTCGTGGTACACTGGCGTCTGGCGCCGTACATCTGGCATTTAAAAAGCCTCAGAGCGAACAGGCTGACATTATTGTTTCAAGTGGGCTCTTTCAGCCACCTGGTTTTCAGGGATCTTTTGTCAAAGCAATGAATGAGACTAAAAGCAGCGTTTGCATTTATCCTGCAACCAAATGTCAGCGACTCAAATGGCAGAACGGTTTGAATAAAATCTTTTCTTTCAGGCTCTTTCACTGGGATTTGATTACGAAAATCAAACTTGGGTTGAAGTATGAAGAGTAACGTGGGCTGTGTAAACTTTCAGCAGACATGATTTACCATTTCTGACTGGGGAAAAAAAAAGGCCAGTCGTATTAACAAACTTCACTTTGACCTTTAAACAGAAGCCGTGTGAGGCTTGGTGTGGTGCGCAGTCATTCAAGTAGATTTGAGTCCTTGAGGCAAAAGCTCATTCTGCTTGAAAAGTTGAGTGTAGCTGCAGGAGCTCAGTGTTTTTCTGCTACTTCTCTGCCCTTCAGACCTACTGAGTGTGCAGATGTGGATTTTCTATAACATGAACTCGTTCAATCCACAGTGGCACTGAAAGAAGAAGAATTGCTTTCTACAATAGTGATGCAGACGGCACATCAGTTTTACTGCATTTCTGTTATTAGCCTCGCGGCTCATGAAGACAAATTCAATTGTTTTGAAATTGCTTGAATTTAAAATATGGCTAAATGTGCAGCAAAACGTACTTAAAACCTAATAAATAGGAGAAAAGTTTCCATTTTAATAGATAAGTTGCATCAAAGACTGCAGCTGGTAAAATGTTAAAATAATTCATCAATCTGCAAATTTTTTATTTAATCACTTAAGCCTTTAATACAATATTAGAAATATATTTAAGAATGGAAATAATTCATTTTTTAAATAAGAAGATGAGCAATTTATTGCCTAAAATGTAAAACTTTTCTTTAGTGAATTTGATCTGGGTGAAGTTAAAACGTTTCCATTTATTATAATGTAATAAACAAGTTTATTACATTATAATTTAAAATGAGCTCAATAATATCTTTTTCTACGAAATACTGATAACAAAAAGCTTCAGTTTGGTGCCACGGCCTCAGCTAGCACCTTTTTCTGCATCAGTTTTATTGGTTGTTTATTTAAAATGGTTGTTTCTACTATTTTTAGATTTGTACATTAATAATTAACTATTCAGCCAAAAATACCTTCATGATATCAGGATTTCTGCATGAAGCGGTATAATAGCATAATATTTTTAAACTTAAAATCTTCTGCTAACACAAATTGAGGTTTTGTCCTTCCTGTGATTCATTTTATACTCCTTTAAAATCTAAACTACAATAAAAGATGATTATTTTACCTAAACATGTTTGACATCTGCTGGAAACTTCAAAGCAGCAATAAACGAAAAATAAAACTCAAAGCAGTTGCTTTTGATATCACTTTATATACATATTTTAGACATATTTTACACAGAACAGAGTGTAGATGTGCTTAAGTTATGGAGATGGACGTTAAAAATAGAATTGCACAACAGAACCAGTTTGGGTCTGTGTTTCCTCACACGATGTAGCTGCTGTAGCTCTGCAGCGTGTACGTAGCAACTGAATCCAGCAGCCAACCGCGCGTCACGACTGTGGCGTTCCTGGACAGACCTGTGAGCACAAAGCAGGTAGGTGAATAAAAGACCCGCAGGTAGGTTCAGGTAGCCACAAGGCATTGTTTCCCCAACTGGGAGCAGCTGATTAGCATCTGAAAAGCTCAAATAATATCTGAACTATGACCCCAAAACCCAGAGGAGTTGAAGGGAGGGTTTGTTTATGTTTCCCAAGAACTTTCCAAGCATTTTTAAGGCAAGTTTTCACACTTTGGAGAGAAAAACAATACAAATAAACTAAAAATACACCTTAAATTCACTATTATTTAACAATTTAGAACTGTTATTAATATGTTTTGGGGATAGCATTTTGCATTTAATTTATCTGAGATAAATTAAAATATGAAACTTTTTTTGTTTTTTAAATGTCTCTCATATGCACCAGACAAGTCTGAGAATAAAACACTAATTTAACAAACTAATGTATAAAACATAGGATGATTAAGTATTGACCCATTAGGAATAATAAATGTTCCATAAGCAAAGGCGAAACCTTAAACTGCTGCTGCTTAAGTTACTCCACAAGTCGTTGCTAGGTAACCAAAGAATGAGTGAGTTGCTAGGTAACGAAAGAGCGAGTGAGCTAGTCGGTCTCACCCCCATTACTTACCTGGCAGTGAGAGGCGGAGCAGCTAAAGCAGGGCTGCTCACACTTTTCAACTCGTCAGCCATTTATAAAATGACCAAATCAAAATAATCTACTTACTACAAAATACAAACCATATTTATAGAGCTATTGAGGATTCTTTATATGTTTTATTTTGTACAAAAGTGATAAGTATTTTTTCTTCTTAGTCCAGCTCCCCAACTTTTTAAAATACCTTTTCTTAAGTTTAAGAGAAAAACTGAGAGTTAAAATTTGGAGCCAGCTTGCTATGAACCGAGTTTTGCTGCTGTTAGCGCCGTTGTCGTAAAGTGTCAGAACAAGGACGTTCTTCTTCTTCGTATTAATGCCGGTTGGCAAGCAACTAAAGAAAATATTACCGCCACCAACTAGTAAGAGTGTTAAGACTAAATTTATTGGAGCTCGATGCATTATTCTCTGTTCATAAACCATATCTTTGTACACCTGCTTATAAATATTTATATCCTGTATAGCACTTCTGGATAGATGCAAACTACATTTCGTTGCTTTGTACTTGTGACAGTGGAATGACAATAAAGTCGAATTTTATTCTAGTCTATTCTAAGATCCTGCCACCTGCCTTCCTGGTGGAGGGCAAAAAACTGTTAGTCAACAATGACCACCACTGGTTTTAGATGTCAAGTTTACATAACTCACTAAATCTTAAATGGCTCTATGGTATATAAAAGAAAAAGGGAAGCCATAATTTGCTTCCACAATAACTAGATTAGGACAGGAAAAAGATTTATATATTTTTTGGTAATTTACGACTCGTAAATTACCAAAGGGAAGTATGCCAGCTATGCTAGCTTGACTTTGACAATCTTAACATGTAGGTATGATGTGGAATCCGGTGCGAGTTGGTTAGGTTAAAAAAAAGAAAAAGAAGAAAAGACGAGCGACCCTCACTCCAACTCTGACAAATCATCAGTAGAGCAGGTGTTTAAATTAGCTAATCAGCCACCGCTGTGTTAGATTAGCTTATAGCAGCGGTAGCTAATCTAACACAGTGATCACTTAATAATCACAAAATAAACATCAAGACTGAAACATAAGACTATAACAGTCTGAATGTTCTGTTCTTTGAGTGGGAAATGTTTGAGCGGTTTTCTGGTGTTGAATCCTGATACATTTGTGGCGTAGTAGTCAGTTGCTATGGCAACAAGTCTGTGTGTAGCATAGCCGACATAGAAAGCGAAAAAAAATAAGAATGAGTGCTTTTGAGTTGGTCTTCAACGTTTTTTCTGAGTCGTTTTTCCATTTTTGCTGTGGCGCTCTGCGCTAAACTATTAATTCATATATTTCCAGGCATAATTTTGTTAGCGTAACTGTTCTACCGCGGCAGCGCGGTGATAGACAACAAGAAAAAGTTTGGTAAAATCATTGAAAATTTTAGAGAATCTTAGTAACATATATTGATCATTATATATTGTTTTTGGTTTACATTCAGTCTTTACCGATGTTTTCACAATATTTTTCCAAATCTAAATAATGCGACAGACTGGCTGGGAGGAAAACTTTGTGATTTCAATTAGTGTGCAGGAAGGGGAGATTAGAGAGGCTGTTCAATTACCTGGACTATAAGTGCCAGAGGACACAGAGGAGGGCGCACGGCATTAAATATGTAGGAGTGTAAATTAGGATGCTGGCAGGAACGGAGGGGGTCTGGAGCCGCTCTCTTCTCCATTTCAAGCTGCCAGTTTTCTCTCAGCTGTGGCAGCCTCTCTCTTAAGTGGCCAACTTGTTTCGACATTCCCCTCGCTGCAATCTGACATTTTTCTCTCGGCCGTATCTCTGCTCCCTGACTTCCTTCACAATCGCTTTCCTCGCGGGTCGCTCTCTTTCCGGATCGGGCCTCATTTCTGCTTGAATCCGCTCTCTAATGGGCAAAAAGGTGGAGCCGCATGCTCTACCGCTGGCCGTGCTTGTAGGAAATCTCTTGTTTAACGCAGCGGATCTGGGTGAGACGGACGTGTGGCTAAGCTGAAAACATTTTTAACTCATGACAGCAGCCAAAAACAGAAGGTATATTTTAGATCGTTAGCTCATTGACAAATGTCAGAAGTCTAAACCAGAACTTTAACAGCGCCGCTTGTCAGAAATTACACATGTGCATGATCCGCGCTGGCAGAACGGACAGCCTTCTGTAACTAAAGTTTCCTAATTCTGTGTCAAACGTGTCATTTGAAAATCCTCCACAGTCAATAGAGCTGAGGTTTATTACGGAGAGCCACAGGATGGACTGCAGACTGTTCATCAGGACTCGATGTGGTTTGTTTATGCAGCGTTTTCTCTTTCAGGTTAAAACATAAACACATTACGAGCCACAAGGCTTCATTGATAAATCAACTGGTGATGTAACGTCTGGTTTAAAATCAAAAATACCTCAACCAACTGGATGGTAAATTATGGCGATAAAAGACAAAAATGTTGTTTTGAGATGATTTCAAGTAATATATTATTTATCTCAAAGATCAATAAACTTTATTGTAATGAACATTTATTTGGATTTTTAAAATATCCTAATTGACCATCAGAACCAAGAGCTGCTCCAGCTGTCGACTCGGGTTTTTAAACTCTGGTCATAAACAAACATTAAGTTGAGTTTTGTACATATATTTATATGTACATAAATATATTTTTAGATTAATCTAAATGAGTTAAGGAGAGAATTTACTCATTTAAAATCCGCTACAGCTAAAACAGAAAATATGAACTCTAAAGGTTTAAACACAGATGAATCATAATAATCAAAACTAAATTTGCAATTAACCAGGTAAGACATGTACAAATATAATTTATTGAACAAACTAATGAAGTAAATCATCTAAAACATGCCATCACATCTTAAAATAAAGTCTTGTACATTTATTTCTGGATAACCTCTGGATAACCTTGAATTATGTAACCACTGCTGACGCTCTTGTCGCGTCGCTAAAAGCTGGAAACGTGTCGGAGTCACGCAGGAAGGTGTGACGATCCGGGCCGAGTCGAAATGGAGGTGAAAATGAGGTTCAGTTTTAAGAAAATACTCACCGCTGTAGCAGGACGACAATGAGGAGTCGGATCTGGGCTGAACAATAACGATCTGGCGGGACTTCTGTCAGGAAAAAATGGAAATAAGTAAAATATTCTGAGGTTGAAATTTAACAATAAACAAACACATTATTATTATTTTCTTATTTTTAACTTGTTTTTCAAACAAACAATCAGTAAGACAGAGGAAAACATAACCAAGAACAAAATAAGTAGCTACTAATTTACTACTGTTGTTTGAAAAGGAGTAGAAATAAGTCAACACTTTTAGTCCTACTTCTTATCTAAATTTAATTAAATACATTACTGACTGACTCAATAATTACAAAAGATTTGTAATTAAAACCATGTTATAATATTCATGTGCCTGTTCCAATATACTCGGCTAAAGAGACAACAAATAAATCATATCACATAAACAAAATGCTTATAAACTGACTGATAACAAGACAAGATGCGTAATAACAATCATAGTAATGATCATTTAAAATAATAACCAGAGATACAGAATCAGAATAATTAAGATTAACGTTATTGTTAATTTTTTTTTTTTTTAATACATTTATAGAACTATTTCAGGACAATAAAGGCTATTTCTATACTTTTTCTATTCTAAAAATGTTTATAAAAATCACAGATTAAGTTTTACTTCAGTTAAATAGTAAAAAATCCAAAGTCAGCTGAGACATTAAGAAAATATTTAAAAATAAAACTTTTTCAACAGATGGATGACTAAAGCAAATAAGTGGAACATGTTAAATTACGTTTGTTTTGAAAAAGACTTTTTGTAAAGAAACAGAAAATATGCAGCCATTTTAAAGAGAAACAACTAATAAATTAAATTCATACCAGTAAAATTTGAATTAAAGCACATTGATACATTAGTACTAATAAAAATTTATTATAAGATATCTAGATATAAAATTGCAGGATTGTATTTTACTATCCATTAAAACAAAAAAGGAGAATTTTTTCTTTTTATTTATTCAACTCAAGCAGCTTTGATTACTGAATGTATTTTTTAAACCACATAGCCTTGGGTGTATTAGTTACATTCAAATTTATTAAATTAATGGGAAAAATTAACGCAAGTTTTGAAGCAAACTTGCAAATCAGTTTACATTTTCATAATGAAAAAAAATTCTGATTCAAAAAGCAGGAAATTAAGATATGAATAAGGTAAGATAAAGAACCAGAAATAATTTTAAAAATTATTTTATCAAGTGGGAGACGGAGACTCTTACCTGTTCGCCGTCAAGGACAAGTGGGTCTTTAACTACAGCAGCGCCACACAGCTCCACCATCCACTCCATCTCATCTTAGAAAACACACAAACAACAACATTTCTTCTAAAATCAAGCTGTGCTTCTGCATTTAATTCTGCTTTCATCTTTTCAACCCAGTGGGAACAAAAAAACCCCCCCAAAATATAAGATTTTAAGTCAACACCTGTATATCTTGGCTTACAAAAATGTCAATATCACAGAAAACAGCAGCATGGATCTGCTGATTTCTATATTTCAGGGTTAAATGTTGCATGAAATCCAGTTTGGCTGAGTAAAGCAGATTCCACTCTTGTGTTTTTGTTGTGTTTAAGAAAGTCTTTAAGCTACCCATGCAAGCAGGCAGATGTCACCCCATTAGTGGAGCTTCATCGATCCAGAAAACAGCGGGAGGACGCTGCTGGAGCATTTTAACAGCGCAGCAGGAAGGAAACAGAAATAATAATTAAAAAAAAAAACAACAACATGGGGCTCAAGTCCTTCTGAAGTTCAACCCTGACACATCAAGAAGATTAAGTTTATATGAAAGACCAACACAAAGTTAATTCCTGTGAAGTAAAGGGAAAGAAGGGACAAAGAGTTTCTATATTTTTGACTAAATAAATTTGATAAGACGCTTAAAAAAATCCAGTCCACATTTAGTTCTGTAAATCCTAGAGGTTTGTAGAAAACATTTCTAAGATGAAGACCAAGAAGAAACGTTGCTGAAAGTCCTCTTTGCAGTTCACCACCAGCCCTGTAGGGGGCTCCATATTGAAAGAGATAGTTTGGTGTCACCATGATAAAATTTGACTTTTCTGATCTGTTTATGTGGAGGAAGAACAAAGATTTTAATCAGCAGGTAGAAGATGGATGGATGGATGAATAAAAAGGGCCAATGGATGGATGGATGAATGTCTGGACAAAGGGACATAAATAAATGAATAAATGGAAAAACATGAATGAAAGGATGTATTGAAGAATAAACATGGGGTGAAAGGTCAAAAGCAAACCTTTCCTTATTTATGCGACTCAGTGACGTTTCTTCATGAGTTCAGTACATGTCATCTATCAAACGTTTATTTAAAAAGATTTTCATTCATATAATAATAAACGCTTAGACATAAATTCAGACACAGAACCAAAGTGCAGCTGGACGTCAGGCGTCCTAAACCTCTGGAGTTTACCTGTTGACATGTCTGTAAACGGCCCCTTGAAGCAGATCCTGAATCCCTTCATGAGCAACTGCAGAGAAAAACAAAATGGAGTCAGAAAATAAATACAAAAATGTCTGTAAAAACTGCAGCTGTTCTTGCAGTCGGGGACTTGAACCTTCAGACGTCGTTCAGCGGCGGCGTGAGAGCCGACCGTACCTCCATTACATCACAGAGTGTTTCTGAACTCTTAGCCTGTGTGAAGGGTTACACCGGCGCAACTAAAACACTTCTGAACTCATCCTGCAAATTAAAGCTGAAACTCTTCGCTCAAGGTTTAGAATGAAGCCTCTGCACCTTGTTCACTTTTTGCTCCCGCAGTAATTCTGTAAATTTAGGGATGAGTCAAAGTGCTGCCTTCACAGAAGTAATATCACGCTGAAAGCGCCCAGAGAGGGAAAAAAACACTAACCTGAGACCAGGGGCGCTGTGTTTTATTGCACTCCGAGTCCACAGGGGTTGCTGGGAAATGGGAAGGAAAGCGTGTTTCCTTGAAGCGGCTTAAATCACATTAACGCCTCATTCACGTTGGAAGCGTTTGAAAGATAAAATGCAGAAGGAGAAAGTCTCACACCTGTCTGTGTGTTGGTATCGATCGTTACCTGGAGCTGTTTGGTGACACAGAAAATTGTTTCTGCTACTGATCTTTAATTTAGACAGCAGCCCAAGTCCTTCAGGAGGAGTTAAAAGTGCGAGAAGTTTCCTTCAATGTTTAGTAGACGACAAATGTTTTCATAAAACCCTTAAAGACGTAGTAAGCAGCTTAATAATATAATATTTTTTATTCTCATATTTGGTGAAACTGTCACTATGTTGTGACAGTTTGGAATGAGACAATTCCTAATCAGTAACAAAAATTTTTTTAGTTTGTTTGCCGCCTTCCAGTGTGAGCTAGAAACAACCAATCAGTCAGGAGGCGGGTCTTAGCGCTGTCAATCACACTGTGTGGTTCCCTGTTATGAATGCTAAGGCTAGTTAGCATTGCTATCAATGATGGCAAATAAACCGGAACAGTTTTCCTGTTACAGTTAGTTGTTTTTCCACCATTAGCACATTTAGCAGCGAGTTCATGAGGTTGATTGACAGTGCTACTGATACCGCCTGCTCTGACTGGTTATTTTTGGTTGGGAGTGGTTTATTTCTGCAATAGCAGCTCACAGAGGAGGTGGAGGAGCGTGACTTTTTTCACAGATTATCTGTTTCATACCAAACTTTTATGACATATTTTATCAAATATATAAAAAACATTGAAATTTTTTTTTTTTAATAATGGCTACATATTGCAGCTTTAATGCATTTTAATGAGATGTTTGAGACTCTATGAAATCTGTTTTCTTATTTTCCAAATTGTTTACATTAAATTACATTTATTGTATCACTTATCATTTATTGGGATAGATTTTCTATGATAAAAATTATGATTTTTGTTTGATAGTTGTACTATTTTCTTCAGCATCTGCTCAATAAAAGCATCAATAAATACCAATAAATTTGATACTAAACCACAGATATCTGCATCGATCGGTCTATTGTTAATCACAATATCGTGATAAAACCTTAACTCCATATTGCCCAGTCCAATCCAGATGAAACACGTTGAAGCTCGTGACAAAATGCTAACAGTGTCATTGTTGTGAACACTTTAGAAAACCTTTCCATCTGCATTCTGGCTGCAGACTCACCGTCTCACCGGTTTGGGTGACAAATGGTGAAAATAAAAAGCATAATGCGTCAGTCACCATCAAAGTGCCGCCATTTGATTTGAGCCACTTATAATAAGCCTGAAATTACAAGCTAATTGAATTAGAGGGAGTATTTCTAAGGGAGGAATACGACCGGCGTGACATCCAAGGCATTTCTAATTTTCCCCCTCAGTGGCAGCAGAGCCGTCCCCGCCGACTTTACACAGAGGAAAAAACACAATTAGCTTTTCACAACAGGGTGTGAGTTCAGCGGCTGGTGCAACAGGATGAAACAAGTGCAGCTTGTGATCTGGACATTTGATCAATCTTTGTGGTCAAAAGATGAGGACCACCAAATCCTCAACTCTTTAGCCCCCATTAACTGTTTTTGACGTGTTTGAGGCAATAATATGACGAGTGGCTGTAGCCTGCTTACCTCATCTAACAATCTGGGACATGAAAGAACATTGAACTGAGGCAGAAAATAATGTCAGACAAGAAATGGAGGGTAATGAGAGTTGATATCCGGTGTAAAAAAACACAGGGAGATGGAGCTTTCTCTTCTCTTTTTTTGCCTGACAGCGCTGCTACCTTTTGCATTATCTTAATAGGAGAGCTTGGAGTCCAGCAATCCAAGATGGATACAGCTGGTCGGAGATTTGAGAGGGAATTATGAGTACACCAGCTCTCTTATTTGCAAAATGACAAAAATCCTCAGACAGAAGGGCACTGAAGAGCAAATAGCAGCTTGTCTTTCTCATCTTCTCTGCCCTTTTATCAGTGTTTTGCCTCAAATCTGTAATATTTTCTGAGCTAAATACAATTTACAGCATGCCCTAAACGCTAAAACATGTAATTATGCATCACAGAAATGACAAGTAGCAGATTGTAGGAGCGACAAAGCAAAAGGTCACAGAAACGCAGCTAAGGGGGAGGTTTTAATATTACATTTTAAAAGTCATCTCTGTAAGAAAATGCTTTAATGCAGAGGAAGGTCGACTGTTTGGATTAATGTAGAAGGACTGCAAGTGACGAGACTGAACAGATAATTCTGCAAAAAATGAAGATCCTAAATACTGAAAAAAAGAACAATACAAGCAGCATTGGCAGCTGTCGCAGCAAAGCCATCCATCCACTAGGTGGTGCATGTGACGAATCTCCCAAATCGCCGTCAGTCCGGTAAGGAGTACAAGGTAGAGAACCAGCAGGACTTCGTGTTCAAAGGGGACGGGGCTAAAGTGATGTAACCGTTTGAATGATCGGCTGAAATATGTGGAATTTAGAACTAAATGTGGCAATGGCGTGACCTTTGCCTCCACTGAAAACCTTTTAGAGCAAGTGAGACCAACATGTTATATGACACAAGATCATCTTGATCAGGCCAAGAAGGTCAGACATGCAGCTTTCCAAGAAAAAAAGGCACTTCCTGTTTTGAGGGGGCGGGGCTTAGATGACATCAGCAAATGACCACATAGGATCGTCAGGTGTCCAACTTGCAATACTCATGCCAAGTTTGGCCCTTGTCTGTGACAGTTTTAGCTTGGCCACGCCCCCTAAGCACACTCAAGAACTCACGATTTTGATAACTTTTAATCTCCCATCCCTTTACTGCACAATAACCAAAAAAGAAGCCAATATGTCAAAATCCCCAGGAGGAGTTTCTTAAAGTTCAAGGTGTGTAAACAAGAAAAAATGGCCCAAATTTGCCCTGTGACCCAAAATGGCTGCCTCTCTGCACATTTCAGAAGATTTTTTTCTTGATTTGGGGGTGATCTACCAACATACCAAATTTCAGATCTCTACAGTATATGGTTTGTCCTAACTCAACTTCGGGGTCGCAGTAGAGCAGTTTGGCCACACCAACTTTCATTTCCATTAAAATTGATTAATTTCACGCAGGTGACAATTTTAGGCAAAGTTTGTCAAGTTTTTTAATACGTTTTGGGCGAAAAATAATAATAGAAAGAAAGTAAACAAAGTATGCTAAAATTGCTCACATTACTGTCTCCTGCGGTGCGGGCTCTTAACGGCCCCTGGTGGTTTGGTCCGTTCACCACATCGCCTCTCACTTCAAACGAACTCTGCAGGACAAAAAAAATAACTTCTGAACACAAACCTCCAAGAGTAAAATAATTTTAAAAGTCTTTTTAAATTGGTCTCACAAATAACCAAATCATTTATTCTGTCAAACACAAAACAAAAAGGAAATAAATTATTCTGTTATTTTACGTTCCCTGTGGTCAGCCATGCTTGTTTAGACTCTCTCTCCATTCTTCATTTTGTCAGAGTTTGTCTTTTAACGTAGTGTTTGTTTCCCCAAACACAGCATTTGATGCATGAAAGTAGTTTCAAATTGATGGTGATTCTGAACAAAGCCTGGCAAAGAGATTACACAGAACAAGTTGCTGTGATCTCTAAAATTTATGGACGCTAAATAATTTATGGGCTATCACTGCAGAGCGCATGCAGAGATTCATCACGGGACGCTAATTCAACTCAGACATCTGTATGGATGTCGCTGAGAATTGCATGGGGAAGCTTACCTCTTCCAACAGTTTCTTTTCCTTGAAGCATTCAGAAATCCCTGCAGGAAATATGCAAAAAACAAAAAGACATGCAATTACTCTCTGAGGTGTCAAACTTGAGGTCTGAGGGGTAAATTGGGCCCGTTGTAGCTTTCCATGTGGCCCTGCAGACTGTAGATAGCTTAGGTTTTTTTCATTGTGACTTTTTGTTACAGTTAGTTTTAATTAATTTGCTCATTTTTATTCGTTAACCCTTCCAGACCAAAAGTAGCGACGATGATGCAGCCAAATCTGCAGTACCTTAATCCCACCACATTTTGCGCCATCTGAAAATGGTTTCTGAAAGGGGAGAAGTTGGGCTTTCCAGTCAATATCGGGTTATTACGGTAATTTCACCCGTGTCGGGGAGGATGTTTTTTTTTTTGGTTCAATCTTAATTTTCATGAATTATGAAGATAACTGTTAGATATGGAAAGTTGTTGTTATAGAATAAATGGACAAATGTATTTACTCACAGGACCCTAAGAACTGGGTAGGATTAAAGTACGCAAAAATATCCAGGTGGAGATTTTAATCTTAGGTTTAAATATGGTTTAGTTTTACTCTAGTTTTTATTATAGTAGCAGTACTCATTTTTCAATCATTGTATTGTGATTATGCATGCATCAGTTGGGTGGAAAACCAGATTTAAGCTTTTTGAACTGCGATTGAGGGCCGCCTCGAGTCATTCCAAGGACCAAAATAAAGGTAAATCTCACTTACACTGGAAGCTGACGACCCATTTCCGACCCGCAATGCCAAGGAAGTATTTCAGTGTGCGTTCACAGACCAGCTGATCATCTGTCAAAGAGAAAAATACGAACTATAAATTATGTTTAAAAAGATGTTAGAAACAGTACATTTATAATGTCTGGCTGTTTTAAATCTATTTTTACTGAGGTGTATCTATATTATTTATTTTGGGCTTTTACACAAATAATTTCGGTAAGTAAGACGCCTTCCGATCGACAACATCCAGATTTAGTTTCTTAAAGTGACTGTGCTCTAATTCAGGGAAAAACAATCAGCATCTAATCAACCTTTCTCTCGCCAGAAGCTTATTTAATACAGAACATGTTTCATTCATTTTTCTAAAAATATCTCTGTGGAAGCAAACTAGCTAGAAGTTATTATCACACACACTGGTCTTGTAATCACAATGATTTATGGAAATATACAGATTTTCTTCTATATGTACACATTCTAGCTTGCTTATGTTGTCAAACTGACCCAATGCATAAAAATGTTGCAGATCTGTTGCATCCAAAAAGTATTTTTCCAGGAATGTATTCATATAAAACATTTTTGCTTTTGTCAAATCAAATATCTGGTGACAAAACATTAACCTAAGATTGTTTGCATGATGGTTCATATTCCAAGCAAGTGCTAAGAGCATGTGGATGATGGCGCCATAAAAAAATACACATGTTGAATTATTTAAAGCTCCTCTGTTACAGTGGGAGTCCTGCAGCTACTTCCAAACATTTAGCTATAATCATAAACCTAAAACTCCCTCGTTTTGTGATAGCTGCCATTAAAAAAGGCTTAGTGCTTTGTAGAGGAAAAACCTTGAAATTAAAAATAATCCATCAAAGAGGGCAATTAGCAACAAGCAAATGAATGTGTGTGAGCCAAAGAGAAAGCTTTCTCTTAAGTCTTTTTGAAAAACAAAAATGTGGCAATAAAAGAACAAAGAGAAATAATTCAAAATTAAAATGTCTGAATGGAAATATAAAAAAGTAAAAGTACCAAATAAAAGCATGGATTTCTTTATTCTGTATTTAATGAACATTGAAAACTCTACAGAAATGAATTAATTCAGATATAGTGCGAGTACCTGTGCGCATTATGATATGCGTCACTTCTGGTGTCACCCGGGAAACAACGCGACCGCCGACTGTCTTGGCAAACTTTTTCACCATTATCTACAATCAACAAGATATTGCATAAGTTTGTGTGTTCAGTACCAAGTCTTATATAAAGCAAAACACCTAAAAAAGTAAACTACCTGCTCATTCGGGCCCAATCCGGATGACACCAGAACAAGTTTAGCTTTAGGCTTTTCTTTCGGAGGGCTGTTGTTTTCTTTGTCTTCTTGGCAATCTGGAGGTGAATCACAAGTTTTCGCCTTTTTGGTTGCAGAAATTGAATTAGGGGTCATTGTGTCTTTTACAGTTGATTCTGCATGAGTCAAGTCTTGAACAGCTGTGAAAAGAAAGAAAAGATGAGGAAGAAAATCATCAACTGGTAGAAAAACGTGATATGCTTAAGGTTGAAACGATTAATTGTGATTAATCGATTATTGAAATAACCGTTTCGTAACGATTAATCATTAGTTAGCGATTAATCAATTACTAACTTAAACGATTGGTTAATCGTTAATTGGAGTGTGAAGACAACAAAGGATATATTTTGCATTTAAGACATAAAAAAACATTTGTCTGCAAATATGTTTTACCCACAACTTTGGAGGAGTTTTACCCTCACCTGGTACAAATTACGTAAAAGAAAATCTCCTATTTAGCACCTTTTTCTCGTTATTAAAAAAAATAATAACAACCACCAGATCAACTAGTACAGTCCTACACTATATTGCAGTTAAGTCAAGAAGCTACAGCTGCTTCTTTTGCTACAAATGATCAAGTGTTTACTAAAAAAATGCTTTTACTGTATTTTAGTCAATTTACTTATTTAAAAAATTAATAGTTTGCTTATTTGCATCGTTACATTCCATTTCTAATATTGTACAAAAAGTGTTGAGTGGATAAATGAAAACTCTGCAAATTGTGCCAATTTTCTTATATCTGATTAATTGTCAGAATATGATTAATCGATTACTAAAGTAATTGTTAATTTGTTGTCCTAGATATGATTTTGAAAATGTATCTTTAAAATCATATAAATGAATCTTTGTTTGCTATAACAAATCCAACTGCAACAGTCAATATAACAGAAAGCAACTTCAGTTCGTCTGAACCAGTTCATTCCTAACATTTAAAGAAAAGCCAAAGAGCAGACACAAACAAATTCTAGCAAATAGAGGTGAATCTAAGGTAATTGGAAAAACTCCTCTACACATATTAAACCCTATAAAGTTACACAAACAGCCTTACCAGTCCCTGAAAAGCCACCATGCTCTGCCACTTTATCATCAGATGCTTTGGTTTCTGCATCTAAAATATCCTTCCTGCAAAAAAGAGAACCCGTTTATTTAAAACAATAAGTAACAATCCCACAGAAACATGCAGCTTACATCAGCTGCATGAGAACCTCTCATGCACCTTGTCTTTATACATTTGTATCGCCTCAGCTAAAAAAATAACAACTCAGGGAAGGATTTTTCTTCCCCTGGATGTTGGACCGTTATGTTCACAGAATGCAGCAGTGGGGGTTTAATATGAATGCAGTCAAAACGAAACTGAAAATTCAGAATATAATGTAAAGAACAGCAAGTACAGTTTATAAAATCAAATGTGACAATTTATCTGCCATAACATGATGACGAATGACCAGACTAAAATAAAATTTTATTATAAATTCAACATTCTAGTCCGATTCTTGGGATTATTTGGTCTCAAATCAGCTGCAAAAGACTAATAATGGACGACAGATTATATTCTAATAAAGTGCTTTTTTTAAATTAAAAAAAAAAATTTGGCCAAACTTGATTCATAAAGTTTGGCCAAAAATTTTACTGTAATTTATCTTGCGCCAAAATTAAGAGTGTTGCGGCTACGCTGGCATTAGCAATGGAGAGGCTAACGGCTAGCATTCCTATGACGATCACTCGATGTAATAGGTAAGCTGCATTGACAGCTGTTACATAATTTACTGTTATTCAATATTGCATATGCACAATATTATTGTAAAGATGGTAAACACAATGTCAAAGCTAACTGAATTAGCCGTTAGCTCTTAAATATTTACTCAATTCCTGAAATTAAAAAAAAAATTACAATAAAAAGTTGTGAAATTATAATATAGTAAAAAGAATAAATCACTCTGAATGAAAACTTTGGTGAATAACATGCAAAAACATCCAAAGAAACCAGACTAAGTAGAAAATTGTAACTCTTATTGCTTTACAAATTTTAACTTGATTAGCAATTTCTCTAAAATCAGAAGTAATTTATGATTGCAATTTTGAATCAGACCTTAACAGAGACTTAACACTGAATGTAATAACACGTCCTCTTAGAAATCAGCTGATGACTAGCGATTCTCTGATTAAAATTGGTAGAAAAAAGTGAGCAACCCTGCATTTAAATTAACTGAATAAAAATAAAACTTCTTCCAGTCTCCTCGCAGCTCTCCTCCAATATGACTTCATTTTCGAAGCCTCATAATAAAGCCAAAGCCTCCCATTTTTCCAGACTCCCTCTTGCCTGAATTTAGACGCTTCAAGGCGAGAAGCTGGAGGAACGCACTCAGGCGGTGGAGATAAATTACTGTGGCAACACAACTTTCCGTCTAAGTGCTTCAGATGACATAAGAGGCTGTCAGTAATTACCTTTTTTTATTCTCAGAGTATAAGCAGATTCAGGGCTCATTAGGGAGATAATCAATCTGTCCTTTCAAAATACATCACCCTCTGAGAACAAGGAAACGCACTAACTTCTTCATCGAGATGCGGCATCAAGACCAATTACAAGCCACATGCCTCAGTTATTGTTCTGCTCATTATTACGGCACTGTAATGCAACTACATTTGACATCTGTTAACAATAATATAACGATCCGAGAAGAGAAATGGGACAGTACTGATTTAATTTACTTACATTTGACAACAGCTTGAAGTTGATTATCTCCTCCATGAAGGCAGGAGTCTATTTAGCAGATCAATCAACCAAACTAAAAAATGGCTGTTTGTTATTATTTCTCACACAAATGATGATAATTATTCTTCTTGTGGACATTTTGAAATACATTCGCTCAGTAATAATGGAAAAATGCAACGATTACAAGCAAATCTGGAGGCTTGAGGTGTTACTCATATCTGCACTGCAAAAATACAAAATCTTACCAAGTGTTTTGGTCTAGTTTCTAGTGCAAATTTCTTAGTAAACTCAGAAGACAAAACTTAAAAGTAACTTTTTAGCAAGACAGAGATTTGTTTTAAGTAAATAATTCCTTAATATCGATGGCCAAAGTCATAGTTCGCAGATAATTTCACTTATAAAAAGTCATTTTCCCATGTTATAAGTAAATTCATCTGCTAATAGAACTAGTACTTTTTCAACAATATTAAGGAATTATTTACTTAAAATAAGCTCTGATACATTGCTGAAAAGTTACTTTTAAACTTTCAAGTGTAATAAGATAAATACACTGGAAACTAGCCCAAAATACTGCCTTCAGAAAATTTCCTTATATTTTCCGAGGTTATTCAGTTTAAATTGAGGCATCGACTTCAATCGATCGATCAGTTTATTCACAGGATTCAGTAAACATCATCATTAATTTACAAACACATTTTCTCACACAGCTAAACGGGGAGCAGAAAGAAGGAAAAAACCTTACGCAATAGTTCCTGATTACTGAGTCAGCCTGTGGCGTCACCTAGCAACCACAGCCCAGCGCAGTCCAGCCCGCTGCCTAGCAACCCAAACAGAACTCCAGCACATTTGGCCACTGAGTTTAGTCACTGTATACTGCATTTTGTTGCTGCAATAATCAAAAGATTAATCAATAACTAAAGTTTGCTTTAGTTCATGTTCGGTTTTAATATTTGAAGAATTTCCCTTTTTTTTAATTCATCACCAGTTCCAAATATAAACAGAAAATCTGTTGCCAATAAGAAGAAAGTTCAGAGAACTTTATTTTATAGCAATAAAAATTCTCACCTGTCTGAACTCTGGACTTGAGCCTGGTCATCCAGTTCTGGCCCTAGAAGGACATTGGACACAATAAAATTCAGTAAAGCCTCAAAGTTTCCCCCACAAAAGTTGCTATCATCGGTGGTTGGGTGGCGGGGCAGCCATTCATCTATCGGCCCGTCGTGATTTTGAGTTAAAAAATATTTAAAGTAGACAGGAAATCTGAAAATATCACTTGATAATTATGTGTTACTGAAATATTGTAAGATTAACATCTGAACACCAATTATAAAGTCTTAAAATTGCAAACATTTTTAAAAAACTTAAATAAATAAGCAATGCTTAGCCTGGTGGGGGCATAAGTAAAGCCTGGTGGCCTGCCAGGCTTATCATAGACTGGAGGAAACCCTGAAGCTCATTACAAAATTAAAAGCTCGTTTGGGAATGAAGCAAAGCAGACGATTTTTAAACTTCTTTAAATATTAGACTAAATTTAAATGTCAAGGCAACACTTTTAATTCAGTATATGTCGCCTAATTACTTATTAAAATTATCCTCCTTACTGTTTTCTCAACTAAATGTCAACAGAGGCAAAACATTTGTTTTTTGCTTAATTAAATTATGTGTTATTATCAGAAAAAATGCAAGTCTGACATTTCCACACATTTCCAGCTCACCCCTGTTTTCACAGCCCTGATTGGTTTCTGCAGCAGGACTGCCTTCTTTCTCCTGAAGCACTTCTGACACGAGAGCCATCAGCTTCTCCAGCCTCACCAGCTCCTTCTGCATTTCTATCTTTTGCTATAGGAAGAGCAGAAAAAAAGAAAAGCTTTTCCTTTAAATTGCATTTTATTACATTTGAGCAGGGACTGAGTGGGGAAAACAGCTGCAATACAACACGTCCTGCAAAATCAGGCGATTCAAACTGCCTGTAATTTATAGAACTGGAAATATTACCTTCAGAGTTTAATACTACGACAAAATACCGCTGGTATTCTTAGCATTATTTAGGCTCAAATTGCAAATTTATTGTTTATGTGGGCAGACGAAATGATAAATCTAATTTCATCTCTGAGAAACTGAGAAATCTCCGAGTCGAATAAGATGAAAGTCTGAGCACTGGAAGATGGATGAGGTATGAAACAAAACAAAAAAAATAAAAAAAAATCATCCTCTCTGCAACATTTCCTCCAACGTAAATGAAATGTAATTTAGAAACCTGCTGAGGGGGCATTTTTGCACAGAGCAAGGCAGTCTGTCACCCAGGAACTGACAAGAAAATGAAAAGGCTGCCCCCTATGGGCCGTGAGGCGAAGGTGCATCTATATAAATGCTGAACGTGTTTGAATTAATGGAACAAAAATCAAAACTTGTTAATGCCGATCAATTTCTTTATTTTTCTTCTTTTGACTAATGAGAAAGAGATAGAAAAATTAAACTGCGTTCACCTGAGTAACAAGAACTTCGCTTGAGAATTGTGACGGTTCAAAGGAAGCGCCGACGCAGTTTTCAGGGGCGTCACCTGCAGAAAGGAAACAGTCAAGCTTTTATAGACAATTCTTAATCATGTTTTACAAAGTTATGATACTGATTTGAGCCAACTCAGATTTCTCTAATATAAGAACAATTAACATTTTAGTTGTAAAATAAAACAATTTCTCCATAAAAAAAAAAATCTGTCATTGCAAAGTCTAAAGATGGAGTCTATAAATAACATCCACATAAAAATAATTAAAGTATCTCATTAAAAAGACAGATTATGAATCCTATTTGAGTTTTTGCACCATATCGCACCACATTTTTCTCTACTAGATGAAGTTCAAATTAATAACAGTTGTGTCATATTTGTTATATGAGAGAGAAAAACCTTAATTTAACAAAATGTGCTACGTTGTTAAATTTTGTATGGTAAAAATTTATAAAATGTTGACTTACAGTTGCCATTATAATCAAAATTGGAACATTATGAGAACAAGTCATAAAAATAAAGTTGTAGTACTACAAGAATAGAGTTGAAATATAATGATTAAATTGTATTACTATAAGAATAAAGTCAGTATTATGAGAACAGGGATTCCCCCAGTGCATGATAAGCCTGGCGGGCCACCAGGCTTATCTTGCTGGATGAACGATTGTCCTAGCATCCAACCACCGGGCTTAGCAAGTTTTCTGAGGGAAAACTTGGATGAATAAAGTTGAAATATGATTAAGTAATACAACAATAAAATCATAATATTGCAAAAATAAAGTCAAAATAATAGAATAAAGTCATTATTTTATGACCTTCTCATGTAATGACTATTCTCAAAATTATGGCTTCATTCTTGTACGAATTTATTCTTCTACTATTTTTATTTTATTTTATTAACACAGCCATAGTATTGTTCAGAGTGGTTTGACTCAGTTTCATCTCCAGTTTTGATTGTAAAAACAAATATTTGAAGGAAAACAAACAAATAAATTACGTTGTTGACTTTATTTGTTGTCAATAAATAAAGTTAACAACTGCTACTCACATTCCTCTGGTGTGCCGAACAAGTCGACGGACGCCTGGCTGGAGTCGAGCCGTTCTGGGGTCAGACTTCCAGCTGGATGTCCCAGCACTTCCTCACCGACTCCCTCCAATCTGTTGGCTTCGCCAATTTCTCCCTGATGTTTAATCTCAGCTTGAGGACCATCTGATGTTCCAAAGATCTGTGCCAAAGTCGGTAACTCCTCTTTAGATGAGCAGCTGGACTCAGATGAAGACTCAAGCCTCTGAGTCTTCCTCTTCTTCTGGTTGGTCTGGATGGAGGATTGAGTGCTGACTTCTCCGCTGCAATTGGCTTCCTTGACCTCTTGGTCCGGGGTTAAAGAAGACTCTCCAACAAAAATTGTCTCGGTTTTGTTATCCAGAGGACATTTTGGAATGCCGTCTGGGATCTCCGACAGGTTGTAGTCGCTCTGGGAAGCCTTTGTTGCTTCCTGTTCAACAAAGCGGAGCCCTGAGTCCACAACCTGAGGGACGACAGAGAGAGGACTGTCTCTGTCACGCTTTGCCACTTTGTTTGGACTGAGACCGCTGCTAACGCTGCTCCTGGAAGGACAGTTCCCATCAGGATTAGGAGCGTCCAGTAGAGCTTGATCTGGTTTTCTGATCTTCCTGGGCGAGTTGGAAGGGGAAATCACGTCACTACAAGTCGATTTTGAAACCTGGTTTATATTTTCTGATAGTTCAGAGCCTGAACAGTTACGTTGGCTCCCTTCAGTGTTTTCTACATCCAAACCACGACTTCTCTTCGCGTTGGGGTCCCCAAGGAGGAAAGATTTCCGTTTGGAAGCTTTGAAGCTTTGGAGAAGTTGCTCTGTGTCCAGTTCACTGTCATTCTTGCCATCCTCGTACTCTTCAACGTCAGCGAATGTTTCCCGCTGAGAGCCAGGTGGGCGATTATTCTCCTGCTTCTCACTTTCAAGCCTCGGACCTACGATGGACGGATCGGTTGGACTTGTGGAGTTCGGGACCACAGAGACAGTGCAGTCAGGTTTAGCTAATGTTTGCACTTCGGGTACCTCTGCGTCAGCTTGTGTCAAAGACATCCTTCCTCTCCTTTCTACACTTTCTATGGCTCTCATATCCTCCTCAGAAACACATCCGTTTCTTGCAGCTTCCTTCATAGGGTTTTCACTTTTAGATAGAGTTGAATCCGTTGCTTCATCAGATTGCTTTTTAGCCACTTCGTCTGTTTTAGTTGCAGTAGCTTTAGAGGTTGTTTTCTTGTGACTTCCACAAACATCGTCAACAAAAAGCTGAAGCCTTCTGCTTTTTCTGGTGCTCTTCATGACTGGAGTTGTCTGTTCCTCGTTGCTGGGATAAGTCTCTATTTGAACTTCAACTTCTTTAACTCCTTCACTGGGTTTAGGACTCGTTTTCCTGTCCTGAACTTCAACTAACACAAGAGGTTTTGCCACCTTAGTTGGTTTCTTTCTGCTTAACTTTGAATTTTTTTCTCTCCGACAATCACTTTTCTTTTCGGTACCTTTTAATTTCAACTGAATCTGCTCCTGTAAATCGCCCTCAATTTGTTGCAGACTTTTTCGAGTCCTTCTTGTTAGTGTTGTAGTTTCCGGTTGTATATCGGCAACAGGAACCTCGTGTTCCGCCTGATATTTGTCGCTTTCTTTTTGGTTCAACTCCTCCACAGTTTCATCAAGCTTTTTCTCGACCGTCATCCGTTCTAATTCTTTAAAGAAGTCACTGCCAGAGTCATTTTCTACCATTTGTCGCTGTTCACAAAGGCCGACATTGTTTTTCTTCTTCAGCTTTGAAAATCTATTACCAGATTCTATTTCTTTAGCCGTTAGCGGCTCGGTAACTTTGCTTCCTCTTCGCTTGTAGGTAACGCCAAAAACCTGCTCTTCAAGGGCTTTGCCGCGATGTCCTCTCTTAGGATTCAATTCAACGTTTTGCGGCTCTCCATCCAACATCATGGTAGACGAACTGCTATCCGAATCGTCTTCGCTGTGGAGGGGTTTGTCTAATTCCAGCTCTTCTTCAGCTGGAACTTTGAGGAGCCACTCGGTGACTTTCTCCAAACTTTTCTTCTTTTTCTGCTCAAGAATCTTGTTGTGCTCCAAATCCTTTTTCTGTTTCTTTCTAGAGGACTTTTGGACATCCTGTTGACCAGGTTCCTCTTGAGTTGAATCTAAAGAGTAAGAGGGCTTCTCTGGTTTGCGCTTCATCCTTTTGTTTTTAGACGCTTCTGTTGTGATTTTTCCAACATTTGCAGTTTCTAGCTCCAAGTTATCTGACATTTTCTTGTCAGACGTTGGTGGGACGTCACCCAGGCCGCTATCTAGGCCTTCGTTTTCTGCTGACATAGATGCAGAGTCTTCCAGTCCCATGAGCTGAGCAAACCCATTCTGAGCTATAAAAGGCAAGGCAGACACTTACTCAGTATTCAGTGTTCAATCTACAAAAGAAATTTATTCCAAGTGACAAACGAAGGTTTTAAGTAGGAATGAACCGATGTGAAAGTTTGTGCCGATATTGATAATAGATTTTGATAACAGAACAATAACTGGCTATATGTCATTATATTCTTCTTATTCTTAATAATAATGATAATAATACTACAAATTGTGGAATTTAGCAAATAGGAAAAATAGTTCTAATTCTGACCTAAAACAAAAGAAGATTTACCTTCAGACATAGAGAAGAAGGGTTTATTTATCTATTTATTATGTAAACTTCTCACCCCAAATGAGGAAAATATCGACATTTATTATAGGCGTTATTTATTTATATATATAAAATTCCCTTCTCACCCACCACGGGTGGTTCTTATCCTCTGAGCTCGGGTCCTCTACCAGAGGCCTGGGAGCTTGAGGGTCCTGCGCAGTATCTTGGTTGTGCCAAGGACTGCACATTTCTGGACTGAGATGTCTGATGTTGTTCCTGGGATCTGTTATAGCCATTGATCCAGTTTGGGGGTGACTGCCCCGAGGGCCCCGATGACCACAGGCACCACTGTGGTCTTCACCTTCCAGGCCCTCTCCAGTTCCTCCCTGAGGCCCTGATATTTCTCTAGTTTCTCGTGCTCCTTTTTCCTGATGTTGCAATCGCTAAACACATATATATATATATATATATATATAATCTAGGCCTCTGGTAGGCTCAGAGGATAAGAACCACCCGCGGTGGGTGAGAAGGGAATTTTTATATATATATATATACATATATATATATGGCATTATATATATAGGCCTATATACTGTATACTTAGGCCTCAAAACTAAGGTAGCAGATTTGACACAGTTAAGTTGAATAAATGCATGAGAAGTTTTTACCTGCTACAGTTGAGGAGCAGGACTGTGAAGAATCATTTCGGTGTTCAGTTCCTTTATTGTTCTGTTCAATTCCAGATGGGTCTCCAAATGATAAATCACATGCATGTTTCCTTGTTTCTGTATTTCTGATACCAAAAGGAGAAAAAAAATGTTAGCTGAACATCTCAATAGAAACCTTATTGTTTAATTTCTGTTGATCCTACTTAGTGTTCTTTCTTTGCTGTGGCAATCCAGTAAAGTCTGAAATTATAAAGAAAATTACACTGTAATGTAAATTCAATCAAACAAATCTTCCAGTTAATTGTGATCTCACAGTTTGTGCAGGTGTCATGTTCATATGCTTGTATAATCTCCTGAAGTCCTGCAACAAGTCTCTGAAACCCAGGGCTCTCCTGCAGGCTCCTAATGAATAACATGGCAGGTTATAATAACAGACTTTTAGTGACTGGGTTAAATTTTTAAGTCTTTCAACTTATTGACCTTCTTGTTATCTTGAATTTACACACTGGGCAGTTGGCTCTGTTCTGTTTGGAGTTGTCCAAAAGCTTCGTAATACAAAATCTGCCAAAGAAGAAAGTTTAAGACCATACATAAAAAAAAATTATGAATTTGTAAACAAAAAAGCATGTTAAAGGTTTCTTACTTGCAAAACTGGTGATCACATTTAGTAGAAACCGGTGCAGACATTAAATCTAGACTGAAGGAAAAAGATTACACTGACTAAATAACATTTGGAGGAACTTTTTTAAAATCAGAAGTATAATTATTGCTGCTCTGATAAATACTCACCAAATGGGACATTGAAGAGTTTCCCAGAGGACTGAGATTCCCTTTTTGACATTGGTGGCTTTTGGGGTCGTCATAGTGATTTTAAAAGGCTGCAAATAACAAATCACAAAAAAAATCCCGCTACCAATAAGGCAAGGATCCCTTCTAAAGCAAGACAGTAAACTTAACAAATACGGCTTGAGATTTTTCAGCTTTGAAAATATTAAATAAATGATTGGCTAATATCTACTTCTTGTTACACTGAAGAAAGTATTCTATAAATTACTTCCATAAACTGCTGCACAGTCATAATCTAGTTTTATGTGAACGATTTTATGCAGATAATACAGATAAATTCTCTAAACTGACTGTTCTTTTTGAAGGCACGGTGTGGGGCTGTCACGGTGTGGGGCTGCCACCATGCCTTTGAAAAACACCTAGTCGGCAGTAAAATTATGCAACTTTTGTGAACTTTGCTCGCTGTGGATGTCTATTGTTCCCCAGCAGATATGTAAAGTTAGGAGTTACACTCCTAACTTTACATATTAAAGATCTTAACTACAGCTTATTAGGTTTAGCACAGTGACTTAATGGAGGTGCCAGATGCAAAATTTAAAGCATTAATTAAAACTAAAAGAACAAATTTCACTTTGTTTCCAGAAAATTCTGAAGAACCCTGAGCATCCTTTCCATAAAACTGCTTTACAAAGACCGAATGTCTTCAGTCAGAGGTTTGTTCAGAGCCGCTGCAGTACAAACTACTACAGGAGAGCCTACAATAACTATTTGAAGAATCTTTGACAGTAATAATATTTAATTTCCCCTTTCAGGTCATTTAAGTATTTCTGGATGTAATTTAAATATTGAGCCTAAGAAGATGGTTAAATGAATGGTTGAATGCAATATTTAGACAATGAAGCAAGTAATAAAGCTGAAAAATATATATTTTCTTACAGCATTTTTTTTTTTGTATGTTACCCATACATGGACAATACTTTAAGCAAATTCAATACTTAAAAAAATAGAATCTCGTCGTATTTTGTTAGATTATCTATATTTTTAATTGCATATAATTGTTGATGTAAAGGAAGAATGTGAGTGTTTGATAGCTTGGTTAATAATAAAACAGCTTTTTGCCTTTTGTTTACAAGAAAATGCTACTTTGTAAACTAACTTGCAACTAAATCTGAAAGAAAAACACAGCTGCCAAAGGGAAACATAAACTTTAGAAGATTTTTTACATCAGATAACTTATCAGTTGATAAGATAGCATGATAGCATAGCAAAGAGCGAACAGGTGAGGTAACAGTTAGTCATATTAAAGCTAACCATGAAGCTAGCTACTCGCTAATGCCAATGTTTTCAACGGGATTTAGTTATACAACTAGCATTTTTTCAAAGACATCGACGTTAAAACGCTACATTGTCAATGCAAACGCATCGGCGTCGCGGGAAATTAACTAAAGAAGCAGACTGCTCTATTTTGTAAAATATAGTTTAGTGTTTATAGGTAAAATTACCTTGTTTTCTGACAGTTTGTAGGCGTCAACACTAAACTTATCCGCTTCAGTTTTCCCGCAACTCATCTTCTTCGACTGCGGTTGACCGGCGTTTTGCTGCAGCAGCACAGCGCCCCCTGATGATCCCTGGTGGTAAAACAACACACAAACAGAAGAAGCAACGCAACGGGATTTAAAAAACAAACTACTGACTTATAAGTTGCAGGAATATGATTAAATAACACAGGTGAAGAGAAATTATTATTGAAATAAGAAACTACTAATCAAATAAACAAAATAAATACAGGGTTCTGTATTACTTTTGTTACTTTTGTTATGTAAACATGGCAAAAACTCTCAAATCTAATTGTAAAATTTAAGCAGTTTCTTTTGTCTTCAACACAGAGTAATTTAAAGTTCTAATTCTGATTCTTCTTTCAGAAATTAAGAGAATGACAAATGTGCCTAAATTCTGGGAGCAAAGTTGGACAGTTCTTTTTTTGTAAATTCTTTATTTAAGATCAGATATTAAGTAACAATGATACATAGACCTGTAATTTCTAGTTAAGTGAGACTTCTTGTTTTTACACTAGTTTCATTCCTTAATGTTATTTTCTACCTGTTGACTCAAGTTAACCATTTCAAGGTTAAGAAGAATAAAGATATTTTGTAGTAGATATTGTCAAAGGAAATACAATATCCTATTCTAGCACATGTAATTATCTACTCTATTGGTTTCACTGTTGGGTATGTTGGAAACATGGTTCTTGTCTGTGAATTATTAATTTTTTGTTTTTGTCTTAAAATTTTTTTAATATGTAGTCAGGTTTTCTGATGTCACTCAGCACGTGTGACCTTTTCATCAAATACTTTTTATTTGTACTTCAATAAAAAAAACAATTAAAGTCCTACTACGTTTAAAAGTTGAGTACAAATTTTGACTACTCACTTCTGCCAGCAAGACAATTCAATTAAAAAGAAAATATATCTTTAATGGATTTTGACATATTATTGGAATATGTAATACCACATTGTGGCCTGTAGATGGCAGCACTTCGCTGATCAACCAACTTGTGAAAACAGAGAAAAAGATCTTAACAACAACAAGGAAGTGCTTAACGCAGAGTTGATGATTCAGGGATTTTATGTTTTCTTTTACAATATATATTTTACGGGATGAATTCGTATTAAGATAACAGCTGTTATCTTCCACAGTTGATAGTGATTATATCTTCTGCTTGTCTGCTGAGTCGAAGCTAACGGCTAAGCTAACCCAGGTAGCAATCTCTGATGTTTACGTTTGGGTTCGTTACGGGTTTTGCTTTTCCTCCCTCCTTATCTTTTTATTTCCTCCTCTCTTTCAGATGAGTGATGGAGGCCTCCAAGTCTTCCAGCACCACCATGCAGGTGAGCTTCGTGTGTCAGCGGTGCAGCCAGCCTCTCAAGCTGGACACCTCCTTCAACGTGCTGGACCGAGTCACCATCCAGGAGCTCATCGGTATTATTCTGCACAGATTTCTGTTAATCCGAGGTAATTCAGCTCGGTTATGATGGGAGCTATTTCTCCTCCGCAGCTCCGGTGGTCACGGTGACGCCCAGCAGCAAACAGGCAGACAGCGGGGGAGGGGAAGCAGCACCTGAGGTGGGTTACAGCTCTGAACAGGGAGTGTGCGTGTGATTTTATCCCCCTTCACTCTGATGCCCTGCAGCTTTTGAATGCACATTAAAATAAAACCTAATGCAAGTCGGCTTTAGAAGTCGGCTTAATTAATAAATATAAATCATTTGTGTGTAATTTATTGATCCACTTATCCTCTACATCTTGTTTTATTGTTATAAATCAAAATCCCAAATGTTCAACATTTCATGGAGTTCTGTTTAATCCACCAGCTGAAAATGGGAACAGTACTGTACAACTGCAGCCATCAAAATTGACAGGCCGTGCAGTGAGAGTATTAATTAGCTCTGAGGGAGCTGAGTAGCGCAGGCTCAGGTGGAAAAATCTGCTGAATGGGTAATTATTAGTGACATTCCTCTAATCTGGTCCTTCTGCAGATTATAAAAAAGAAATTGGTAAAAAACACACTAGGCTGAAATGATTAATTGGATGAATCATGATGAACTGATTTATTTAAATATCAACTTATTTAGCAGTTAATAAATCGGTAACTGGAGTGTACAGATTCAAAAATGGTCAATTGCTGACAAAACGACAGTCAGAGCAGTGATTAAGTTCAATTGTAAAAATTATTCACATAGTTTAGATTTAAGATAAAAAAAAAAAAAACCTCTGTCTAAACATTTACCCATAATTCCTCATGTGATAGTTTGAGCTTCATCTCATTCAAATTCTGTAAAATAAAATAATTTTCTATAAAATACCTTTTGGTGTCCAATTATTAATTGGTTAATCCCAAAAGTAGTCAACAGATCAGCCCTACACTGTATAATACAGAAAGAGCTTTTCACAAGTTGATGTTTTAAAGCAAATTTTTCACTAAAGGAATGCTGTTATTTCATGTACAAGTAATAAAATGTAAATTTTCTTATTAAAAAAAGTGATTGAATTAGTTATTAATTTGCACCTTTTAATGCATAGAAATGCTAAAGTGGAGAAATTAAAAATCTGCAGAATTTGCCTTTTTTAACAGATTAATTGATTAATCATCAGAATAATTAAATACTGAAATAATATTTGGTTACAGCTCTAAAACACGAAGATAAAAAGCTGTAGAAGAAATCTAGTCTTATTAGAATCAAACTTTGTTGTTTAGACACTGAATTTGTATTTGCATTAATAACACAACAAAAATATAACCTATCACTAAACTATTCTGCCATGATTTTGTTTTAAATTGGTTTAATTTGGAGTTGTTTTCTTCAAGGAGACGTTTGTGGAAAACAAACAAGATGGCGTGTCGAGAAAGTACATCCCTCCTGCACGGTGAGTTGATTTTTAATCAGCTCTGCTTGATGTACGGTGGCTACGGAAAATATTCAGACCCCTTTACATTTAGCTAAAATCCAAAAAAGTTTATGTTAATTCTCATGAATGTACACTCATCATTTTATATTTCAGTTTTTCTTTTTTAAAATTCTATATTTCTGTTTTTTTCTGTCAACGTGGGATGCTGAGTGAACATTCATGAGAAATGATATGAACTTTTTTGATTTTAGCAAATGGCAGCAGTGAAACGAAGAGTGAAAGATTTAAAAGGGGTGTGAATACTTTACATACTTTACTGAAAGGCGACAAATCAGTGAAGTCTCTCCTCTCCAGGATGATGTCAACAGAGAGCGCCAACAGTTTCACGCTGATCGGAGACGCTTCGGACGGTGGAACCATGGAAAATCTCAGTCGGAGATTGAAGGTGATATTTTTAGTTTGGTTACTTCTCCTGGGGCAAGAAAGATGCTGTTTGTATGAAAATCAAGGAATAATAGGACTTAATAGTGTTTCCTTCTTATCCTTAATTTATCATTTATTCTGGTATGTACTTATTTATTTGTTCTTTGTTAGTTTACCTCCTTATTTGTTTTTTCTTCCCTCCCTTTTCTGCTTTTTTCCTAAATATCTGTGATGCTAGATTAATTATGGAATAGAAAAATAACTCAAATTAGCAAATAACTGCCAAGATCAAAACATAAAAGCTTATCCTAATTCACATATTAATCAGACACATTTTTGTTGTGACACTGGTTGACTATGTTCTGTATTTTGTTTTTAATGTACCCTTTTGAATGTATACCTATATGTTTGTTTGTTTGTTCTCCCTGTTTGGTTATTTGATTTCTATTGATATTATTCGTTCTATCAAAAAAAACAAAAGAAAAGAAAAATCAAGGAATCTATTTGCTTCTGACCTGCTCAGGTGACCAGCGACCTGTTCGACATTATGTCCGGCCAAACGGATGTGGATCACCCACTGTGTGAGGAATGCACCGACACTCTGCTGGATCACCTGGACACGCAGCTCAACATCACCGAGAACGAGTGCCAGAACTACAAGTGAGCCGGTTAAAGCCAGAGGATGTTTGGAGGGAGGTTTGACCCATTAACAAAGTGCCGATCCGTTTCCAGGCAGTGTCTGGCGCTCCTGTCCAGCCTGCAGGTGGAGGAAGAGGAGACCCTGCAGGCAGAGCTGCAGCAGCTGAAAAGCGAGGAGGAGACGCTGGTGCAGGAGCTGGAGGCCGTGGAGGAGCAGCGGGCTGCTGTGGCCAAAGATCTGGCGCAGAGCAGGATTCAGGCTCAGCAGCTGGACACCGAGGAGCTCCAGTAAGGAGACCCAGACGGGTTTTTATAGCAGGAATGACTTTTATTCCCAGTGTTTTTATCAGAGCCAATCAAGCAAATAACAAATTATTAAACAGAGACTAAGTGTGCACGTATTAGTATATTTAACTTTATAATACTGATGAAATAGTGAACACGTCTCAAACTCAAGGTCCGAGGGCCAAATGTAGCCCGCCGTTGCTTTTTATGTGGCCCTCCAGATTCCAAATCACATCAATAAGTCCTTCCAGATTTTCAACAAATCTGCTAAATTTACAAACCTACAAATTCCCACATTTTTCCTCCAAAACTTTGGGTTTAAGTGACTGCTGCCTCAGCCTGCCTTGATGTCAAGTTATAGCGCATGATCGGTATGTTGATTTAATGCAAAAAGTCATGTTTAACATCATACATTAGCTCAAATACTGTATCATAAAAAATTCCTTAAGACCACAAATCATGATCACTGATCATTGCAATCAAACACAGAATAATCACAAAATCCTGGTTGGACTGATCAGTGTGGAAACATGTTCAATATTATTTAATTTTAAGAAACACTTACTGAATACTGAAACAACTATTTCTTGATATTTTAACTATTTATGGGTTTGACATTCCTGAAATAGTGTATAAGAAAGTACAATGCACCAGTTTCAGCTGTTTTTTGCTGCTTTTTCAAGAATGCATTTAGTTACTTAATAAAATTTCAATGGCTTTTGCTCAGATTTAGGGGTGTCAGAGTAACAGGGGCAGAACCTGCCAATGAAATCCACTGAAGTTCAGCGTCTTAAGAGCCCTCTGTGCTCCATGCTACCAGGTACCAAAAGGAATACAGTGAGTTCAAACGGCAGCAGCTGGAGCTGGACGACGAGCTGAAGAGCGTCGACAACCAGATGCGCTACTGCCAGATTCAGCTGGATCGACTCAAGAAGACAAACGTTTTCAACGCAACATTTCATATCTGGTACACACAGATCAGTTTGTACCCAGAAATATTTCTGTGCCGGCTGAAAATAACAGATCTGCCCTGATTGTTCCCAGGCACAGCGGCCAGTTTGGCACCATTAACAACTTCCGACTGGGCCGGCTTCCCAGCGTTCCTGTGGAGTGGAACGAGATCAACGCGGCCTGGGGGCAGACGGTGCTGCTGCTGCACGCTCTGGCCAACAAAATGGGGCTTAAATTCCAGAGGTAAACATAGTTTGATCTCTTCAATTCAAATATGCTTTAAAGTTTAGCTGAATTTAGATGAAATAATCTCCCAGATATCGACTCGTCCCGTATGGAAACCATTCGTACTTGGAGTCTCTGACTGACAAGTCAAAGGTAAGGCGAAGGGATGTCCTCTTCATGAAGCTGATTTGTAATAATTTATCTGAATTGTTGATCAGTTTGTGTCTGTTTTGCATCCAGGAGCTCCCGTTGTACTGCTCGGGTGGCCTGAGGTTCTTCTGGGACAATAAGTTTGATCACGCCATGGTGGCCTTCCTGGACTGCGTCCAGCAGTTCAAAGAGGAGGTGGAGAAGGGAGACACCGGCTTCTGCCTCCCGTACAGGTCAGACGGGTCTTAACTAGTTACATTTACTCAGTTACATTTACTTGAGTCACTTAAAAAAAATTAAATTAAATTAAATTACTTATAGGCGTATTTTTATTATGCTTCACTGTTGAGTAACTTTATTATGAAGTATTTCTACTTTTACTTGAGTAAAATTTATGAATTTTCTCCCCACTGAATGAAAAAGCAAACATGTTTTAACCCAAAATTCACCACACTCACACACACCTGCAGTTTTTGTTAGTTTTGTCAGTTTTTTTATTGAAAGAAACTTGTTAATTTTTATCACTTATATGAATTACTGTCATTTTTGTCTTTAAAATACCAAAATCTCCACTGAAGTTTATGATTTGGTTCATCTTATGATGCCATTTTTAAATTTTATGTGACTCATAATTTGACCAGTTATTCAGTACTCGTGTAGACTTTTTACTAAATTGATTTTTATTGTTTGAACGGCTACTCTTTGCTTTTATGTGAGTAAAAAATGTTGAAGTAGTACTACTTTTACTTGAGTACAATTGTTGGGTAATCTGCCCATCTATGTACATGGAGCAAATTTTTAATGAAACTTCAAGTTTAAAGTCTGATTTAAACCATTTTTATGTATATATGAGGAGGCAGCTTTCAGAATGAATTATTTATTGTTTTGATGCAAAATGTGACCATAATCCAAATCTGATGGATTCATGGTGTTTAGGCCAACAAGATATTTTCAATTTGTATTGAAATGCCTTATAAACCATCCATATCGAACAATTAATAGATTAATAATAGCATAATAAAATAAAATGAGCTTAATAATTTACATTAACATTTTTTGAAAGGCAATTTTGTTTAGAGGCTACATAATACAGTTTTTTGTGTGTTTGTTTCATTGTTTTGTTATTGCGTTTATATTTAAAAATATTTCCCAGTTCCAGTGTGAAGTGTTCTTTACAAAATTAAGTTACTGGTGTTTGAAAGAACTATTAATATTAGTAGATTTATGAACGATTTCGTGGAGGATCTGAGTCGTAGATGTTTTCCTTCAAACATTAATTTTGTTTTTTTTTTTAGGATGGATGTGGAGAAGGGAAAGATTGAAGACACGGGCGGCAGCGGAGGCTCCTACTCCATCAAAACCCAGTTTAACTCTGAAGAGCAGTGGACCAAGGCGCTGAAGTTTATGCTCACCAACCTGAAGTGGGGCCTAGCCTGGGTCACATCACAGTTCTACAACAGATAAACTAATTCACATTGACTCTGCACAAACCACAAGCTACCAGTGGGGCGGATTTCTAACCAGTTCAAGCCTGAGTTTAAAATTTTATGGATTTCTGGTTCAAACTTGTTGGTCCACTGTGGAGTAATGTAAGATTTGCACATCCGTTGAAATGTCATTGTGTGTTTTTTGTTATATTTTCTTCACCAGTAAATGTTTGGCATTCTCTGAGAAGATCATTTTGCATCAGAAGAAACGTTTTGGTTCTTAGACTGCACTAAGAACCAAGATGAATAAACAATGATGCACCCACTGCAATCCCACTTTCAGATCAGAAGGAGGTATTTCAAGAATTACCGTTCTTATATTTCATTACAATATGTTAGTATGTTATTTGCCGTTTGAGTTTTTCATGATGAGAACTAGTTAATAAAATCCATAACCTCTGGAAATCAAATTTCTGCTTTCTTCAAATGTTTTCATGGTTTTTATGTTAGAGCTAAACACAAATTAAAATGCTTTGGAAAACGTATTTGCCCTCTTGAGCTTTATAACACACATTTAACATAAAGCTCAAAGAATTAAAGTATTTTATTTATTAAGGAAGAACTGTAATTCCTTAATAATGTGAAAACACAGTTGTTAAATTATGAATTAAATGTGATTAACCACATTTTGTTGGTTCAGATTTTAAGAGCCACAAATTTCTTGCCCTAAAAATATTATGGATGCAATATATAAATAAAAGAGTTCAATCTAAAGTTGATCTCATCAATTTAATTATTAATAATCGTCCATTTTCTTAAAAACTTGAGTTTTCCCTTGTATTACGAGGGTCGACAGTGTTTCCACAATATTATAGGGGTAATTTTTCATATGAATTAAAAGCACATTGTATTAAACACTGACCAAATAAGCCGAAAATACAGTAAACATAAAATATAACAAAGCAGGAACCTTACCGGGTTGCAAATCTTCTATCGTCTCCTGCGCCATTTTGTCAATCTTGACTTTCGTAGCACATCCGTATTTTCTTTATTTATAAATTGTTGTTGCTACGTCATATAGCTTGATTAAAGGAAAACTTTAGGAGCTTGTCGAGTGTTTATATATCTTAACAAAACCGCATAAAGTTAATTGAGCTGTTCTGACCGCTCATCTTTCCAGTTGTGGAGTCACCCCGCCGCCATCTTTTTCTTTCAACGGCTCCGCTTAAGAACGAGCAGCGGCGCCCTCTACTGGATGGCGGCCGAACTACAACACTAAAATAAGGTTTCGGACGTTTTTACTTCATCGATTGGAACTAATGCTAATCTAATAAACCGCTAATCGTCAGTTAATCGTAAATAGAGTGTTTACATTTTATATGTTTAACTAAAATATCGCATCTAGTTTAGTGTTAAATATCTTTTTAATTCATGTTTTTGTGGAACACAAGCACTTTCAACTTGATGAATTTGACTTGTGTCAACATTTTTGGTGAGTGAAATAAGACACCATAACCAAATGATAACCAAATACTTTTTAATGATCTCATTTAATTATTTCAGTTGAGTCGCAACTCACAACACTCACCCAGAGTCAACCCGCCCCTCCAGTTTAAGGTTAGCAACATTAGGAGGGGGGAATCTAATGGAAAAATATGGACTTCATTAAAATAAAAAGCTGACTTCAAGTACAATTACAGAAAATAGGTCAAAACTAATCACGCTCTCCAGAATCAGCTCTCTTCTGTTTCAAGTCATGTATTAATCTTCAGCGATTTCAAGTCAACAAGACTGCTTTAATTCTCAGTCGCCATCCTTACAGATATATTTGAAACTGACCATTAGAGATATGATTGACAGTTTGATAGATTTCAAGCAGTATGGGGTAAAACATTATAAATTATTAACTTCTGTAAACTATCCTGAGTATGACCATGTGACTTCCCACATGTCATACATCGAAGCGAGTCAATTGTGCAAAATTTTCCAAATGCTCTTTATTTTAGCATGAAGAAAGTCCCTTTGCGTAAGACAGGGTTTATGTTAGTGCATGCATATCTGCAAATCTTTGGGTTCTACTGAGCCCACAGCTGGAGGCTTGGTCCTGCACATTTGGACCAGTTGGAGGACCCATCCTCCAGTCCTGCTCCATTCATAGTTTTGGGGTCCCCTCTTTCCTCTGCTCCACATATGTCCTCTGTCTTTTGGGTTTCCCGCCTCGTTCTTCATGCTAACTTGAGTTGGAGGCACTGCTGCTGTAGCAGCTGGAGGTGGAGGGACTGGGCAGCAGCGACGTCGTGCTGCTGCCCAGGGCTTTACGAATGTTGGGCATCAGGAAAGGGTCGCTGGCCAACTGCAGCACGTCCACGCGGTCCTCCTTGTGGTACGCCAAGCAACGGCGAATAAAAGCCTAGAAAGGAGCCAATAGAGAGGAAATACAAGAATCAATACCAACGTTCAACTGGTGGCTTCAGCTCCACAGAGACGCCAACATTTTTACACATCTTGTCAGAAAGCTAGATTTTAGGAAGGAAGGAACCAACAAAGGAAGAAAGGAAGCAAAAGATGGGGGAGGGATGATGGATGGACAGACGGATGGATGGGTGGAGAGACGGACGGACAGATGGACGGGTGGGTGGATGAGGTTTGGACTGATCTTTGACCTATGAACCCAAACTAAAGCGTGTCAAACCTTTGCCTCGGTGGTGACGACGGGTTTCGGGGGGAATTGCACTTCAGTAGCTTTCAGAATGGTGTTTTCTTGGAGGATGTCCTGCTGGGACTGGTTGTGACCAAACGGCTGGGAAAAGGCAAAACGCAGCTGGTTAGAAGGTGAAACGAAACCTCACTAATCCATCAGGTGACGCTGATCGGCGGTTACCTTCCGTCCGTATAAGATCTGGTAGAAGATGACGCCCACTGACCAAACGTCCACCTTGTTGGATATTTTTGGAGGGTCTTTCCCCATTACGAAGCACTCAGGCGGTAAATACCTGCAAAGTTCAGTCACAACTTCAACTTTCTGCAATGTGGACACAGTTGAAATGGTAATTAACTCTTTATGTTGTTAAATTTTGGTTTGAGTGTTTACCAGTAGGTCCCTGCTCCCTGTGAAGTCAGATCCATGCCATCAGCAGAGCTGTCGTCATCCACGATCTTGGACAGGCCGAAGTCGGTGATCTTTATCTCCCCGCACGCTGTGCCGTTGACCAACAAGATGTTCCCTGAAATCACAAAAAAATGAGTCATTACCAACAAGTCTGAGCATTTAATAAAAATCAGCTGAAGGGTTTGAAAACTGCATGCAACTGGAAGGTCTTCGAGAATCCAGTGGTGTTCCACAAGGCTCTGATCTTGGTCCCTTTCTTTATATGACACACACCAACAATTTAGATAAAATGAAAATCAGTTGATGGGTTTAAAACCATTTTGTCAAATTATTTTCCTTCTGAAAAGTTTAAACATATTTCAAGGAATTAATTTTCAAAAATTAGAGATTATTTTTTTTTGCTGTTGTTTTTGGTGGAAATTTGTAAAATTTAAATTTTTTTTTCACTTGAATAAAATAAACACAAACGTGAAACTTTGTGTTTCTCATTTAGCCTCACTAACATAATCTATAATAAAAGAAGGAACATCTTAAAGCTGTAAAAAAATGAACAAAGTTGGCTTAAATTAGAAATGAGTTTGAAAAATTATAAAAATGTAAAACTGTCAGGTCAACATGATGAAATGATATATAAAAAAAAAACCTTAATTAGGTAAGTTATGGAAACTTACAAAATTTCTCTTAATCATGTTTAGTTTAATCTAATTAAGTCAATTTAATTGAAGTTGCAACAATATCCTTTTTTTTTATGTTTTGAACGTCTTTTAAGACCTTTATTAATCAGTTTGTACCTTAGGTACTTCTTTGGAAATGCTTTGACTTATATCAAGTTGTATTTTAGTCTTTTTTTATAGGTGTGTGTGTGCACTAGCTTATCCATGCTGCATTATAATTGCGTTTTAATATCGGTAATTTTATGATTTGCTGCTAACGTTTTTGCCTATGTTTCCATTTTTTTTTTTTTTTATTTCAACGTGACAAACCTGGTTCAATAAAGGTTAAAAGCAAACAGAGCTTAATGAAAACATCATGAGGTACCAGGCTTGAGGTCGTAGTGGATGATGGGAGGCCGAATCTGGTTGAGATACTTGAGGGCGTTGACGAGCTGCATGATGATGGAGCGTCCCTCCTTCTCCGTCATCGACTTATTCTGCTTCAAGTAGAAATCCAGATCGTTGCCGCTGCAGTACTCCAGTACCGTGCAGAACCTGGCAACAACCAAAACAACAAGCACTTTTGTTCTAATTAATGATTTCCAGTCAAAACTGGGAGAAATACTAATTCCTCTGTTAATCGGCTTTATTGTGATTAATTGTTTATAATTAACTAATTTAGTAATCGATCAACTGTTAACTGGAGTATACAAACTAATAAAAAGGCAATTTGCTGCTAGAACAACACACAGAGCGGTGATTAAGCCAAAATTGTACTAAAAATATAAACTTTTTGGATTTAAGATTTAAAAAAATACATTGTAAATATGTAGAAGTTATACAAGTTTTAGCTTCAACTGGTTGAGATTCTGTAAAAAACTCCCAGTAATCATAAAAAAATTAATAATTATTGGTTTATTTACGTTATTTAATACGTTCCTAACATTGTTCATAAGGCTTAAGTAGTTTGGTGTTCAATTGTTTTGCCCAAATTATTAAATTTAAATGACCAGAGAGCCACAAAATCCATTAAATTAAAAATGAAAAAATCAGTTTATTTAAATTGTTCTCATCTTTTTTGTTTTAGCTGCTCAACAATATTTGATAGAATAACTGTTAATAATTGTTAGTGGTAGCTATGAAAATCTTTTAAGTTTATCAGTAGAATATTTTTTGAGGAACTTACGAATCTCTGTCGATTGAGAAATAGTCGTAGAGTTTGACTATTCTAGGATGGTCGAGTTCTTTGTGGATCCTGTATTCTCTACATGCGTGTCTGCAAACAGATCATGGTTATTAAAAATTAAATATTTTCATTAAGTTGGAATCAAAAATGTTTTTATGGATTTAAACTCACCTGTGGTAGTTTTGCTTCTTCTCCTCTCTCCAGTTCTTATTGAGCTGATGGATTTTGATGGCTACATATCTCTGTTCTGTTAAATCAAACGCCTGAAAAAGAAAACTTTTACTTATTTACCAACATTAGAGGACCGTATTACTTTCAACAGCCGTTTAAATTATTAAATCTTAGTCCAGCATTAAGCTAACCTCACGTTTTTCCTCCAACTTACTCAAAAATATAAATGGAGATGCACAGAGCAAATGGAGAAATAACAAAAGAGCTTCTGCTTACTTTAAAAACTTCACTGAAGCCTCCTCGTCCTAATAAACGTAAAAGCAGGTATCGATCATTCAGTGTGGGATGGTCTCTAAATCTGCACAGAGAAAAAATACATTTCACATTTCATTTTGTGAATTTTTGCAACAAAACTCACTGATTTTCTAGTGTTACTTTAGAAATATTTACATTAAATTTGCAATAAAATGCAGGGATTTACTCTTTAAGACAGATTTTGGACACAGTTTAAAAAAAAACAACAACAACAAAAAAAAATTTAAATATCATTACACTGGGAGAATACATACTGCGAGTTATCCTCATTGTGGATTCTCTTTAGCTCCCGAATGTGCAAATTTCTAACCCTCTCCAGCTGTTCCAGCTCCGTCTGGATCTCTGCTTCTTCCTACAAATCAAACACAGAGACGTCTCTCCTCTTTTTCTCAAATGAAAGCTGCAGCTCTGACGCCGAACTGGAGGAAGCTGAGAGAAAAGCACCTTTTTTAAACGGCCAATTCGAAGTTTGAAAATCTCCTCTTGTTCTCTATACGCAGCCAGGGACAACCTGGATGAGATGGGATTGGAAAACTCAGATTAGACGGATTAAAAATAAAAACTTGAGGCTTTGTGTTACAGTGTGTTCCACTAATATTGTATTTTATTACAAACTGAATAAACAAGGAGCATGTTGACATATTTACTCCCCTTATATTTCTGCATTTTGACATGTCAACTATAAATCTGACTTTATTTTATTGGGATTCTTCCAAATAAATTTTATCCTAACTATAAAACATGATTTATAGTGAGATACTTTCTATCTAACGTGAAACATTTTGCAGAAAAGAGTCAAACTTGTGAGTTGTGCAAAACAAGTAGATAAAAACTTCAAAAAAGTGATTTGACAAGTTATTGCTTCATTCAAATGCAAGCCACACTTTTCAGATATATTTTATGTCGGTCAATCGCATAAAATTGAAGTTTATAGTTTTTACCGTCATAGAATGTAGAAAAGTTCAGTAATTTTCAAGCATTTTCAAGGATTTCAAGCACCAGTATGAACCCTGCAAGACGCATGAACACATTTGGGAATTGGTGAAGGAATGAGAAACATCATTTTTTGTGCATACATTTCATTCTCCTGGCCATTGCTTCTGCTCTTCCGCTTGTTCTGCTCCATGTTTGGTGGAGGCATCTGGACCGTTGGAGGCTTCCTCTTTCCCAGCAGCTTCCTCTGCCTCTCGATGTCCTCCCGTTGCGAGTTGATTTGCTCCTGCTGCCTAAAACACAGAAAAAAAGCAAAATGCTGTCAACACCTTTACTTTTCTGTCTGTAGGGTAAATGCTAAAACTGACAAAATGCTGTTAACATCTTTACTTTTGTGTCTATAAGCAAATAATCTAGATTATTACAGTTAACTAAAACTAACAAAATGATGAAAACTGAAAATGAGAAAACATTTCTGTGAACTGAAATAAATAAAAACAGCTATTTAATATGGAATAATTACAACAAACTGCAGCTATGTTTTGCATTAAAACCAACTAAAACATACTGAAATTATAGATATTAGTTTTCATGTTTATTTACATATTTTTTAACCTTTCAATTAGATTTTTTTCCCCCACTTAAGCAATTTACCTCGACTGTCGGAAAATTACGGCAAACAGCGGCAGCAAAAGCTGAGAGAAATTATTCAATTATTGTTATTGAACAATAACTGATTATACTTTTTGAGAATTTTAATTTTGGTGTCTGATAATTGATAATCAGACCTTTTTGAATTCTACACCTAAAAATAAACCAAAGTATGTAAAAAATTTAAACTGCTACCATAACTAATGAAAACTAAAATGAAACTAAATATTCAACTAATAAAACCTGACAAATAAAAATGACAATGAAAAACCCAAAACATCATAATTCAAATATTGAATATTGAAATACACTCCAGTTCAAGTGTTAAGTGTTTATCCGTCTTAAGAGATGAAACTTCCATGAATATGGTTGAAAATGGTTCTAAAACAACAACATTATTGTTAATGGAGTAATTACAGGATCAAGTTATCATCCAGTAAAATGTTTACTGACTTGATGAGTTTCTGGAAGGCGTATCCGTCGGTCCATTGCTCCGTGAAGGACGCTCCGTGGCGAACGGTGGTGAAGTGTCCCAAACGCAGACGATCCTGCATGCTCTTGTCCCTGCAAGCCATTTTCTCCCTCTTTGACTTTAAGAACAGTAAACAAAAGGATTAAAAACTTAAAAATTAAACTAAATGTTTACAGCAAAGATAAAAATTGAGCACAAGCTAACCTGCTCAATTAGCAGTTGCTGGCTTATTTTCACACATTTGTTCAGCCGCTCCTTGTAGCGCTCCAGCATCTTCTGCTGCTCATCGACCTGACGCCTCAGGTCACAGTTAGACTGAAAAGACATAACCAGACAAAAAAATATATATTTTTATGAAGAAATGCATCATTTATTATATAAAAAAAATCTGGTACAAAACTAGAAATCCTTCACACCTGTAAAGTTGTATTTTGAGCAGGAAGTATTTAAATATCTCACCCTCACCAGGTCGTCTATCCTCCCTTCGGTCCTCTCCAGGTCAGAGTTCTTGACCTTTTCTATTGCTTTCAGTTTCAGCAGCGTCAGATCTGACTGAAAGAGTAAGCACGTAAAAATCTCCCTCCTAAATAATAAGGCCACATTTAAATCATAAAAGTACAAAATTGGATGTTGTTTACATTACATGCGAGTAGCAATAACGAGGTATCTCTGTTATTATAATTAAATACGTCACTATAATCATTGTAAAATAAATTGCAACATTATTTTTTGACTCCATCAATCAAAATATTAGAAAATGAAAATAATGTACTTTTATTTTCTGCATTGTTTGCAGTTTGATAAAAAAAGAAAAGGAAAAATAAATGCTGTTATAAATTCTGCTCCAAAATCAAAATTTTTCCAGAAAAAGGCTGTGCGTTTGTCTCTTGCAACAAATAAATAATAAACAAAATAATGGCTAAACATTTCGTACAACATAGACGTGAACCAAAGCTCACTTAATCTGATCTTAAAAGTTTAAAATAGTCAAAAAATAATTTTAATACAACTCCAGTTGTCACACCAAATAAAAAAAAAATCTAAATTAATGGAAGGGTAGAAAAATTACCAAATTAATAACACCAATTTCAAATACAAAAATTAATTAATCAGGTTCCAAACTAACTTAAATATATTCTAACTTGCATAAATATTTTCAAAATCTGAGAATAAATTAACACAAGTTCACTAAATAAAAATGAAGAAGAAACCGACAAATGTTTACGTTTGTGAGTGAATAAAATTATTTACCTGGATTGCTTTGTGTGAACAGGAAGTTGTAGGAGCCGTCTTAAAGGAGCAGCAGGAAGAGGAGTCGGTGTGGGCTGAGCCTATGGACGAAGGGCTGCCATTCTGAAAGCACAGAAACAATTAATAAATAATTTCTATACAGTCAGTGGAATATTAACATTTTTAAAATCAGCATTTACTGGATTTTTTTTTTGTACAAAATTACTACTGGTTTTTTTCTGGTCACTTGTGACAAAGTTTGGTCCAATTAAGCTGGTAGGGCTTAAAGTTTTATCACAATAATTTATAATATTATTGTGATAACAATAAGTGTCTAACTTTAAAACAAACTCAATTTCCATTTGCATGACTTTGTAGAAAGAGATTTGTCTCTTTCTACAAAACCTGGACAAAAGTCTTCAGTGAGGTACTTTACAGACACTTCATAATTAATTTTATTTGTTGTTTATATTGTTCTATTTATTTTGCATATTTAAAATGTTCTTCAATGGTAAATGTTCATTAGAATTTAAAGTTGTTTTTTAATATGCTGTTAACATTATATTACTTGAAAATGGTCTCAAAACAATATTATGGTCTATCGCGATAATTTCTGGCGCAATTTATCATCCAGCAATGTTTTCGTAAAAAGCCCTGACAAAAATTGTGTCACAGCAATTATTGCCCCACAAACCCAAACAGCGCATTTTAAAAACATTCCCATTTGTAATACACAAAAAAAGAAGAGTGATTTTTATCACTAAATTGAAAATTATAATTGTTTTTTTTTTTTTTAACTTATTGGTATTTATTGATGATTTTATTGAACAAAGAGTAGTGAAAATAGTAAAACTATCCTGCTTGACAAAAAGGGCAATTTTTCATTTAATTTAAAGATTAAATAAAATTTATTAATATACATTTTTACCATGACAACAGATTTTCCACAATAAATGCCCCTCGTATATGTTTATGATAATTTGTTGCTTTGCTGGTAAAAAGAAATCCACAATAAAACAATTGAGCATTTTCAAGTAAAAAAAAAAAATTAATTCTTGCACCTTAGTGCTTTTAACTTCCAGTGAAACAGTTTAGACATTAAAAAAAAGAAAGGAAATCAGAAAGATGAAGCTTAAAAGAGATGATGAGGAGCAGAGCAGACTTAAGATGGACGCCAGTTCTCACCGGAGGATAAGACAGAGAGCACTGCGAAGAGGAGCGCAGCAGCAAATGGACGCCTCGCGCAGGACTGGCGCCAGAGCCGCTGCTACCAGCAAACTGGGTGAGGGGCAATTTGGAGAAGGGAACCAAATCGAGAGAAAGGGAAGAATAGTAATTCAGTAAAAGACGAGTAAAGAATTTCCCTACACAAGCCTGAAGTTTAGACAGGAAAGCTTGAAGGAGAGTTGAAGTAAGTTGCACATGATAAAACTGGACTCACCTCAAAATAATCATTCAGCTTTTGCCCTTTTCCCTTTCCTACAATGAATCAGAAAACAGAAGACAATTAAACAGTTCAATTCATTTTTTTAAATAACAGACATAAACAGGAAATACAAGAGACATTTTTTTTTAGTTACTATGTTACTATGTTTTCAGATGTAAAATAAAAGTTACACAAATTAATAGTAAGAATTTTACACGTCATAGAAATAAACTGCAATATATTTAAGTCTAAATAAATACAGACATTATTTACCACAACATTTTATCCTTATTGGCCGAGAAGGTGTCACAGACGACACATTTGTACAAGCCAACTTTATGGTACCGTAACTCTGCGAAACTTTGTGCTATCTGAAAAATTCCAACAGTTTCTGAAAGGGGAGTCGTTGCGCTTGCCGTTATTATGGTTATTTCACTCCCGTCATTCCCGGGAGCATCTTTTGCTTCGGTTAATTGTGGTGAAATACTTTTAATAGACAGTAATTTGTACCTGAAAGCTCCAGCTGTTATGGAGAAATGGGCAAAAATATTTACTCACAGGACATTTAAAGAACTCTGTACAATTAAAATAAGCAAAAATATTCAGGTGGAAATGTGAAACTTTGGTCTTTAAAGCTTAGCAACTTCTTGACGCTGACATAATTAAATCTAACAGCTGTAGCGAAAAGCTCAGGTTTGAGATGTGTTTGACTTTATATTTACAGTCTAAAGTTAACCAAACATGTGATTAAAATCAGTTAAATATCAAATTATTTTGATGTTTTGTTGGGAAGCAGGTTGGGCATACCCTGGCTGCTGCTGTCGAAGATGTCGCCTTTTCTTTTCTTGGTTCTGCCATTGGCCTTTCTCTCCAGAGACTGAAAGAAGCAAAAACCAGCTTCTATTTTTAAGTGTTTTAAGAAATAAATAGCCAAAATATACCTGCACGAACTACCCAGACACATTGAAAAACAGAAAATGAAAGTGAGATTGACTTAAACAAAAAGTTAAACATGTTCTTCACCTAATTCAGTGGTTCCCAAAGTGTGGAGTGCACCCCCTGTAGGGGGAACAGTGCCATTGCAGGGAAGCGTAGGAAGCAGTATTGATGAATAAAAAAAAAAACATTTACACAAGAGTGATATAAACTTCAGTGTAGTTTGAAATCAAAATATGTGTACAGGTTTATGTCTGGTCGACGATGTGTGTGCCCACACATTTTTTGGGGGGGAATTTCATTGTAATCCATAAGGAGGCCCAGAAAATCTTTGGGAACCACTGACTTAATGCAAACATGTAACTATAATGATTGTACTCCTGTAGAAAAAAAAAAGCTAATTACAACTTAAAAAGACAATAAAAAAAAGCATTAAATAACTTTTTTCCCCGACTAACCTCTGGTTCCTTGTCACTCAGAGACCCAGCGCTGCACTGAGACTGGTTTGATGATTCGCTGTTGGCAGAAGTCTGCAACAAACAGAAACAAAAGACATGATCTCCTGCTTTAACATATGCTAAATATTGAAATCTGAGAGGTTAAAATACATCTTAGAGATGATTGGAGAACATTTTATGACAAGATTATTTGGAAAATTGACTCAGATTCAATTAATTCCTTAAAATAGCAAAAAACATTTTCCAACGTCTTAGTCCAAGTTAGGTGAAATTTCGGTTCCATAGAGTCAAAAATGTTTTAGTTTTCATTTAAATAAAGAAGCTAGTGCAAATTCTTGAGCTAATTAGCCTTGTCTCAAAGCACAAGAATGACTAAATTCATTCACTCATTTTTCAACTTGAGAACCTGAGTTTTTCCATAAATACATCTTAGGACTAGCTAAATCAAATAATAGTTGCTTTTTGTTTCCCGAAGAGGGAAGTAGAAATAGTTTTGAGCAATAATAGCCGACATTTGCATCATATCATGCACCCGGCTTGAGCTGTGGTACCATTTCAGTGTCACTTGTTTCTAGAGAAACAAAGAGCTGCTGGCCAGCGTCCATGTCAGCCAACACAGAGCTCTTCTTGTTTTACCTTCAGCCCAGTAAAACAGACCGTTCTACTCAAGAAGAATCCCTGAATGCAGAACAGAGAGGACTTTCAAACCTTTCTAAACTCGAACACAAACATCATTCTGTTACACTTTGGGATTACTGTCTACTTCAAGACTATGCCATACATGCTGGGTGAAAAGCTGATGTATAAATTTATCTTCATTGTAAATTAAAAAAAAATCAGTTGTATTTCCAAGTTCATTTTTAATTTAAGCCAAATGTTAAGACATCTTTGTGGAGAGAATTTTTGTTTTGAGCAGGAGGTGGGCAGAGTGCCCACAAACTGTACTCAAGTATGAAGAGTAACACAACTTTTCTAGAAGCCATGTCACCTCCATGCTTGGTTTGTTGGGTTGTTTGTTTTGTTGAGTTGGTTGGTTTGATTTTGTTGGCTTTCGTTGGGTTGGTTTGTTTTGTTGAGTTGGTTGGTTTGGTTAGTTTGGTTTTGTTGAGTTGGTTGGTTGGTTAGTTTGGTTTTGTTGAGTTGGTTGGTTGGCTGCTTGGGTTTTGTTTTGTTAGGTTGGTTGGTTTTGTTGATTTGACTTTGATTTGTTGGATAAAGATTCAGTTTTCACATTCATATTTTATCTATTAAGGGGGTAAAATCTATTATAACCAATCTGGTCCTGTACAAAAAAAACTGATTGGCCAATAAACCCTTTAACCAGGTTTGACGTCCTTGCCAACAACAACTTTCATCAACAATTTGTGTTAACTGACTGTAGTTGTTTCGATCACTTAATTGCACAAACTGGAATTACAAAAATAAGTTCATTAAATGGAAATACGCCAATAAAAAGAAAAAAGAACTCAAATTAGGACAAGGAGGTTTTCTGATGTCTCAAAATTAAGAGTATTTCACAAAACTGCAATGGAAACACTTTTTCAGATCGCACGAGTCAACAGCAGAAAAGGGCTACTTTGCATTGTCAAACAAGTTTTATTTTTTGGGGTATCTAATTTTAGGGTAGTAAAACCTCAGCCAAAAGCTGCGGTTAGGACTAGCAGTTGGTTTGATAAGTTTAGTTCCCTTAATAAAAGAAATCATTTTAAATTGATTAAGTTGTCTTTATCTGATATTGAAATTAATTTATTGATCAGAAATATTTAAGTGAGACAAAAATCTTGAAGGGGCAGCAGTGTATACCAACCTTGGCAACACCAACTCCGGTGAATCGAGCCTCGAGAAGTTCCTGCCGACGTGGGTCGAGGCTGAGACTCTGGCCCTGAAGTCCTTCCATCATGCCTAGAGAACAAAACCAGTGAGGAAAATTACAACTAAGCCAGGCTGGGTTGGTGTCACAAGAACTAACAAAGACATTCTGTCCCACTCAAGCAACAAAAGATAAAATTTCTGACAGTGAAATGGTTCACCTGGGGCTAAACCAATATCACAGGTAGTAAAAAGCATGATTGTTTTACTCCTTCGTGGAAAATTTCTAATAAAAAAACATCTTGAAAGATTGCCGAATCCTGTGGAGTTTTTTTGGCACGGCTGACTATGGCTTGTAGCTAATTAAAGCCCAAAATTCAGTTGTTAGGTAATCAGAGGCCTGTTACAATTATGAGTTTTGCTGGATGATAAATTAGCCCAGTATGGTTGTTTTGACACCATTTCCAAATACTATAATGGTATTACATAGTAATGTAAGAACACATTCTAAATTTTCATGAACACTTAACAGTGGAGGTGGAAAACATTTTAAATACCCAAATTAAACAAATGAAACAACAGAAATAAATAAAATGGATTATAAAAATTTTGTAAATAAAACTGTTCTTCAAAAAAAGGGCTAGTTCAGCACCAGACTGAAGACTTTTGTCACTGTTTTTGGTAGAAAGAAGGAAAAAAAGACAGAAAAGAAAAAATAAATTATGCAAAGAAAATTATTAATCTCATTTTGATTTATCATGCAACTAAAAATCTATTCCTTATTGTGACAAGTCTAAATAAGAGCTCAACAAAAAGACAACCAAAAGAAAGATTTTCAGTGCAGAAATGTTAGTAATAGTCAAGCAATGTCCTTCCAAAAAATTAAGGCTTTTGACTCGACAGTTGTACTGCTCATTCTGAGCCCGGTTCTGGTTCTGTTAAAGGAGACTTTTTCCTCACCACTGTCGCTACATGCATTCTCAGTATGAGGGATTGCTGCAAAGTCAACAACGCAAACAACACTGCTAAAATGCATGTCAGTGACTCCAGGCAATCTGCTGACAGAAAACCTTTTAAGGTAATTATATTATGACCTGAACTTAATTGGAATGTATTTGACTGAATTGACCGTTTTTTGTAAATTTCCTCATGAAAACATGTTCAAACAGACCGACCATCTATAGCGCATACACTACAACACATGGGCATAGTTTTCTATAGACAGACATTTCTGCTTTAATGATTATTGGTCTTATGTTATATTTTAGTTTTCTGAAAAACATAATTCTATATTTTAATTATTGTAGTTGTAAGCCATAAATCCTTAACAGAATAAAAAAAACCATGAAATTAATGAGTTTATTAATACAGCCTACACCAATTAGCAATTGCTTTTTAAATAAGATTTTTTTTTTTTTTAATTTTAATTATTAAAATAAAACTTCTCAGTCATTTTCTAATTTATTTAAATGAACCTGGATAAGAAAAAGCAACAGAGGCTATATATATATATATATATATATATTTTATATTGTTAATATAAAAATCCAAAATTAAGAAAATGTTCTAAAAAAAAAGCATTGAAAGACCTAGGATCCGACAGGACATTGAAAAATAAATGTATGGTAGCAAAAATACCAGTAGATATCACATTAAATCAATATTTTATTGAATAAACGGAAGAAAATACCTGTAATGATTCAAACTGCACAGAAACAAATGGGTTTACTTTTAGAAAGAAGCTTTAACAACATGATTCATGACAGTTTGGGTCGTTAAACCGTGTTTAACGTAAATACTGATTAAAATATTTAACCAATTTTCACGGAAATCTACTGAACAGAAGTCAGATTAAAAACAGTCGACATCCCTCGGATTGAGATTACCTAACCTGTCCAATGTTGGCCGTGCTAATTAACATTTTACCCTACAGTTAACTTACCAAAAACAAAACTGCATCTCACCAAAAAGGTTGTCACAATGGAATAAGCACCAGAAACAAATAGTAATAGCAGCACAAAATGAGAGTGACTAGCAAGGATAGCGAAGTTACCTCGCGAGCTAAGGTTAATATTAGCTAGGACGAAGGTCTCACCTGGAAAACCTTTAGCAGTTTTCACAGCCAGATACGGTCCTATAAAAGATGTGGTCCGTCCATTTCAGAGACAGCAAACTCATCAACAGCTCCTCGGTCCAAGCACCCGATATAACTCTGTTTGAACTGAGATATCCATTTATAATCAAGTCAAATTTAAGGAGACACTTGTTAGCTTAGCTAATGCTAGCTACACAAAGCGGTGCGGCTCGCTCGTGCCGGTGTCATCCGGACGGAAGGCCGTGATCCTCGGGTTTTCCTCGTCTGAGTCGGTGGCCCTGCGCGGGCAGGCCGGGAGCTGTCAGTGCTCTGAATCCCCTTAAACAAGTGTTGTCACATTTCTGCCTCGGTTGATCTAATCTTTTGGCGTCATCGAGCGTCTAAAGCGGCAGGAGTCGGTGTGTTTAAATCCATCGTTAATTCCTAATGACAAAAGATCACAACCTTCAGTATCACCAAGGCCGCAAAGGAGCTCCAGAGGAAACTGACACTGATGTTTCCCAAGCCGAGTGCTGGTTTGATGTAACCTCCACCCCGATTTACAATGCACACGGTGATCAGGGCTGAAATTGGGAGGATAAGAAACCTCTTCAAGGACCCAGACCTCCAGGGGGTCTGTGCAAGCAAACCTTATCATTTAGGATGCATCAAGTCACTTTAATGACATTATCTGTCTCTGGTTACATTATTATTACACAGTTATTTCTGACCCAACTTGTGTCATTTAAAAAAAGAAAATGCATTTGTTTTGCATGTCTTTAATTTGACATGGCAAACATTAATTGGCATATTTTCAGTCCAGACGATTAAAGTAATCTTTTTCGTGTGTGGAATTCAGTGAACTGATTTAAGATGCACAGACCTTACTGTGATGGGCTTTTGTCGTATTGTGTATCATTGTGATGAATTTTCTGGTATGAGCTCTCAAAACTGTCCATATCATTGGGATTGTTAGTTTTACTATTTTCTCTTATGTTTGCTCAATGAAATTATCAATAAATATTTGAAAGTATAATTAAATGTGCAGTTTAGTGATAGAAATCACACTTTTTGGTGTGTAATTGGTGTTTTAAAGAAGCATGTCGCTGATGGGAAAATCTTTCTAGAGCAATATTTGTGTTTGCGGGGCTTTGATCGCTTAGCTAAAACGGAGGTAATAAATAGTTCTTATAGTCATTTGTCGTTATCATGATAATACCACAAAATATTGTGATGCACTTTAAATTCAGATTAAGTGTAATCTGAACTTTCTGGACCAGAAAGTTCAGATTACATAATTTCCACATTAAGCAGTGGACAGTGCTAATCATGTCTGAAAAAATGATCATCTTCAACATGTCTACAATACTTTCAAAATTATTTGTACATTTTGAACTTTTCCACATTTTTTCATACTGTCACAGTCTTCAGTTTACTTTACTAACGGAAAGCATCCCCTCAGCATGATGCTGCAACTGCCATGTTTCAGTGTTGGTATGATTATGTGTAGTTTTTAAATCCACATGGACCAGAAAGTTCAGTTCTGGTTTCGTCTTAGCCTTTTCTTCCTCATGTTTGTAGTTTCCTTTCCAGGGCCGGTACAACGTCTTATCGGGGCTCAAACGTGACTGAAACATGATCAATTATTTTAATCTATCCAGGGTGTACAATACTTTATTTTGGTTGATTGCATGAAATCCCTAAAATGTGAAGACTGTGTTTGTGACATGTCAATTCTAGTCAATTTTCAAATTTCTATAACTTTTCCAGAGTCCACCATAAATATGTAAACTCTGCAGAAGCATGATCTCATATTCTGAAATATTCTAGGACAGAGCAGTTTTTGCTCTCAGTCCAGCTCAATAAAACTTGTCATATAACATTTTGTGAAAAGGCATCTTAATATCTCCTAAAGGAAATAGATGGTAATTTTAAAGAACCACCATTTTATTTTGCTTTTTGGGTTTAAAACAAAGAAAAATATAAAACATTTACAAAAAAAGGGAGTGCTGATGTTTGCTTTAAAATGGTGTAAGAAAAAAAAACACTGTTTCCAACATAATGATAAGGGAAAAGTAATAAACATGACTCATACTTGAGTCATGTTGTTGTGGAAATTTAATGCAAGATTTCTTAAAAAAAAAAAAAAGTAAAGAAGATAAAATAAAAATGCTGCTAAAATCTTTATTTGTTGTATCTACATTTACAAAAAAGAATGTTAGTTCTGCACTAGATTCTGAGCACTATTAAATCAAGAACAGGCTACTATCACTCTGGATTTGTCCCAGATATTTATAGATTTGATGAATTTGTCCAATAGAAGTCTTTGAATACTCGTTACAATGTACAGAAATATTTGTGTCACTGCCAGAACTTTTTACCAAAGCAGAATTTCATCAATCTCACTTTAAGTTGTAGTGAAGAAAGAATCCGCCTGCAGTTTTGTGCTGCTGAACAGGTTCCACTAGAGGTCGCTGTTTGACAGTAGAACATCACAAAGAAGAGGAAATTTACTGGAACTGAGTGAGTCTAAATTGAAAGTTTAGAAATCAGTCAGATCCCATTTTGATCATTGTTTTTTACTTAACACTAACACAGATGTATTTTGAAACAATCGATGCAACATAGGCTTGCTTCTTCTGTAAAAAAGCAAGCCTATTTTAAAACTTTTAAAAGAAACACACATTCTAGCCCAAAATGTCTTCTTGTGACATTAATTCACATTAATCCCATCTGGGAAGCGAAATCCATTATTTATGATTTATGATCAAGATCTAATGCAACATGAACTTCCTTCGAATAATCTATTAGGTGGAAAAATATAATTTATAAGACAGTTTTAAAATTAATTATCACATTGGCTGATTTCTTAAAAGGTTTTGGTGTTTACATCTGTAAATGCATGGTTGGAAAGTTCATCAGACTGAATCAATTCACATTTGAAGCAGGTCTCATTAGTTCACAGCAATTCACCCGACAAAAAAAGTTTATTTGGCGCATTTCCACTGAAGTCTCACAGGAAATACCAACTTTGTGATCAGGAAGTGAAGCTTATTTTGTGGAACAGCATCCTTACCTTTGATTTAACTTTTAAATCATGCTAAATCTCCTATAATCATGGTCATATTTCAAATGGATATTACTAATCCTACGGAACATTTTCAGAAAAAATCACCAGCCTTTAAAATCCCCAGCTTATAAAATAATAACATAAAAAGACTTTTATCAAAATGTATAACTTCATCTTTGGTAGGTGCTCAGGAATACTTGCATTATGCCTTAGATATTCATAAAAAATCAAAAACTTTTATTTTAAAAACAGATAATTCCCTTCTAAAGCAATAAAAAAAAAGGTTTGGATGTCAGTTTAATACACATACATATTTAAATTGTTTCATTAAAAGAAAAAAAAAGTTTTCTGAGCCATTTTTATCCCTCTGTAATTTCACTTTTTCACTTCCCAGGAAAAAAATTAAATACATATATATTATCCACATCACACAATTTCTGTTAGCTTTTTTTTTCATTGTTTGTTTTTAGAGATGCCTTGTTAACTTTAACTGATTTTAAATTCTCAACATATGTCAAAGGTGTCTGTGGTGAAGGAGGATGTGAGAGTCCTTCATTCAAAGTAATATTTTGTGGGTTAAACTATTTATAATAACCTCCTCAGATCCTGAGCAGATTTTTAAAGTTAGAAGCTGTGTGTGGGTAGTTTATGGGACCCGCAGCTCAGGCTTTGTTAAACAATTATGGGTAAATGTTAACCCGTTCCTCTGTTCTTGAAGTGATTATAATACGATTTCGCAGGATGCACGCTGTAAAATGACCACAAGTTTGTGGCTAGAACACTGACTGCACAGCTGTGTCTCTACATTTCTCTGCTCTTTTGCTCCACTTTGTTGTAGCAAAGCCTTTACAGTGACATTCCAGTGACTCTGCATAAGTTTTAAAGTGTGGATGACGTGTCACACTTTAAAACTTAAAGTGTGACCCAAACAGTCCTGCAGTTTGGGTGGTACTGGTATTCCTCAGTACCAGTGACTATTTTGGACTTCTTAGTGGAAACAAATGGCCTGAGTAAGTAAAAAATTGCACCCTATAGCATTCTGAGTCAGTAGTTACCATTACTATAAAATTAAATAACAAAAATAAATTTGCTAATGGAAACACGGCTATTTGAAAAAGTTGACGCTTTTTGATAAGGTTTTTGCACTAGGATGAGGTGATAATGGTTTTTCAGCCGTATCTAAACACTTTTTTCACATCATGCTAGCCATGTGATCACTACAAGAGAAACCAACAAAGAAGACGATGACAGGGAGTAGTAGGAGGGTGATGGTTTGCGTCTCACCCCCTTAAAAAACGTCACATAAGTAGCTGCTCTGCAGTATAAGAGGCCTGGAGCTCCAACACCTGAATAAGGCGCTGACTATGGGAGAATATTTCTGCCATAATATGAGAGCACACATTTTCACATTTTCACACATTTTCACATTTTCTATTTTTGTGCTAACATTTTCAGTTTGACAGCAAAACTTTGTGTCTTCCTTCTCAAACGTTGTAATGCTTGTACTCAAAACTTCTGCTCTCTTTCAAATCTTCACTGTGCTTTATCAAACCTTTCACCTTGTTTCACAACGTCTCTCTGCTCAGCGCTTGGGAAAAAGTACCATCGCCTAGCAACCTCTCAGCCAATAGAATGAGAGTGTTATACTGGGTGCGTTTGCTTACTTAAAGTGGGTGTGCCTGATTGGCTACTATCAATTATAGAAGAAAAATTGACGTCCCGTCTCATGGCTGAAGTAAGAATGTAACTCATGTGACTATTTACATCCATCGCTGCCATGAATTTTAGTGACTTATTGGGTGAACAATCTTATTCATGTGTGATTAAATTTTATTTTTAATGAAGACTTTAAATAACATTCGTTTTGAAATTGAGTCTGTAATGCTTTTTTGACATAACCTGCTCGACTGCAAAAAATCGCAAAAAAAATTAAATAAATAAAAAGGCAGAAAAGGTTTGGATAGATTGTCTTTTGGTTGTCCCAGTATCTCATATCCCGGGACCTGGCAATATTGCCAAGTATCTCTTCACTTCCTGGATGGGATCAGCTGTGGCACTTTTGGTCTGCCTGCCCACTTTGATGTTAGCAAAAGTTAACTAAAAACCAACAAAATTAGCAGTTGAATTGGCATTTGTACTGAAAAAGATCGGAGATTCTTTTGGCAGGTGCATCCCGTGGACAGAAATGCTTCCTTAAAAACACGATTTATCTTGTCAGTGTCAATTCGAAATAGTTCCTGTTTAGGTCATGTCACTTTCTTATAGCGATAAGCAACGACATGGTGTTTTGATCCATGAGCTTTGATGCATTGGTGTTACTGAACTCTTCAATAGTCAGAACTGAAGCAGAAATGGCCTGAATACGTCAAGTATCTCAACACTTTGATTAACAGGTATTCATCACCACTTTTAAATTTCTGGTTAATGTGCTGGTTTGTTAGGTCTCCATGCTACTGGCTGTAGGCAACATTTTTCTTTACTTCTTCCTCATTAGAAGACAAGTCGCCAACAAATCTGCATTTTATGTTCTTCTATTCAAGCTGGAGACTTTGCAATCTACTTTCTTCTTTGATCGTCATTGTGTCATGTACTCATTCTGACTCCAGGGGTCTTTGGGCAACATTTTCCTCTTTGGCAATTTTCAGAAGTCACCTCAGCTTGTCTTCTTGCTTTTTTAATATATTTTCAAACTTTCAGATATAAAATGAAAGCCTTTTAAACACAACATTTATATTGGAAAGACATGAGGGGGAAGCAAGACTTTATTCTGGTCTAAGCAACAAAATTAATTGTAAATCATACAAAACAACTATTTTCAGCAGTGAGATATGAATGACTAACCCTGATACAAATGCTTCTTCAGAAAAATTTCTACATATTTACACACACATTATTGTTTTATGACAGTAGAAGGCTGCACATGACTTGCCACTTTCTCCCAAAAAGTCCAGTATTTCATCCTCTACTCTTTACTCAGTAGCATCAGTCTTTTCCTCTGTATGTGATGTTTGTGAAGGTAGACGTTGCTCCTTTGTAAAGAGGGTTGTGCCCCTGCAAAGAAAACACAAATTAGGAAATTATCGTTTAAGTTTTAGAGGGAGAAGGTAGATTTGGAAAGGTTGAAACAAAAGGTTTAAATGCCTGAAAAAAAAAAAAAACCCTATTAAACGCTCAGTGTGTGCTTTCACATCTTTTATTCTGTGACTTTAGTGATTCACTTAAAATTGAGGCTTGTGAGATTTGTGAGACCACAAAGAGGCCAATTACCAGAATAGGCTGATTAGCGATGGCTAATTTAAACCCAGCCCTTCCTCTGACTGCGTTTTGTTCAGCTGGGAGTAACAGCAGGACACTAAATAATTTAAAAAACACCCTCAGAAAACAGGCAAATGGCTGAGTGTGTGGCCTTTTAGAAACAAATGAATGGTTTTTAGATGTTTTAGTCAGCAAAGATAAAAAACTGTGCCACCATTCGGTGTTCTGCAGATGTGCTAATTCAGAAAAGCTGCTTTTCTGCACGCGCCACCCACCGTGTCCCACTTGGCCCGAGCGCGCTCCTCCTCGAATTTGGCAAACTCCCGCCTGTCGTGGATGGTAACCAGCAGCTTCCAGATCAGCAGAGCGGCCAGGCCGAGGAACAAAATGGCTCCCGCCACCGACAGGAGCACCACCAAAATGTCCGGACCCTTGGGGCAGTCTGGGCGGAAGAGGAGGAAGAGATAAAAGAATGAGTGGCGTGGAAACGCAAAGGAGGTCAGGAAGAGGAAGTGTGATATTACAAATATGTTTCCCCCATGTGTCACTGCGTCCGACTTTAAAGTTTGTTGCAAAGGTCATATGTGTTGAACTTTTAAACTTTTTCCAGCAACATATTTCAGAATAATTTCTAAGTGTCTTTAAATCTAAGTTTTCTCTGGACTCATTAGTAGGTTTATTTGTAGATTAAGATATTTCCATGTGCACGCTTGTAATTATTTTATATTTAGTCATATTTAAATTATTTACAATTTTGTTTCGTTTTTACTCATTGTTAAGGGGTTTTTTTGTTTCATTTTCCCTCCTAATTATTACTGTTGTTCCTATTTGTTTTGGAAATTAATATATTTTCAATTTAAATTGTATCTTTTGGTTCTTGTCGCACTCTCTGGTTACCTAGCAACTCGCTTACTTGCTCTTTGGTTACCTAGCAACAACTTGTTTTCATTCTAAGGACTATTTTCTCTGCGTTTGAGTTATCGGAGTTATTGCTTCTTGAAGGTTGTACAGCACCAAAACCTTCAATAACTATTTTCTTATTACTAATTGTTGGATTTTTTTCTCCTCCTAATTATTATGGTTGTTCTTATTTGTTTTGAATATTAATGTATTTTCAATCTAAGTCGTAGCTTTTGATTTGTTTCTACATTCATATCCAACCTCCATTAAGAACAGTTCTTCCGATGCTTCTAGTTGTTAATAATTTGTAATATTTTGAAGCTGTAGTCAGTGGCCTAGTCCAATCACTCATTACAGAAGCTGAATGAAACCCATATTAAGTCCCATAACATGAGCCTTGGAGTGATACTGCAAGCATGAAGAATCAAATGGGGATAAATTGAGCCACATGGCCTTTTTTCACATGTACAAAAAATCAGCAACTGTTTTTGTCACAGTCTAGGCCAATTGAGAATCTTTGACAGAAACAAATGAATGGTTTGGTACCTAATTTACATGAATAACAGTTTCTTTAACAGTTAAACAAGAAGAACAGAGGAAGGGCTGCAGTGGAAAATACTGACATCTTAGAGCCGAGGCCACAGCTTTCCCTTCCCTCATTATGGTCTGGGGGAAAAAATGCAACAGGAATCTGATTTGAGGGGTTTCAAAACGGACTGACAGCGGTACTCATTAACATGGAGCATTCCTTCACCAGAGCGAAAGACGACTCGACTTGTTGCGTTATCGTCTGTGTTTTTCCTATCGTCCAGGGGAAGTTTGCTATTTCAATTATACATCAAATTCGTCTCTCAGTTTAAGATCGAAGTAAAAGACTAAATACTGCTGAATCGTTTCTTGTTTTATCCCAACATCTCATTAAAAAAATTCCTTGGAAGTTTGTAAGCTCCTCAGAAAATCATCTTGACGCTTTTATTGACCCTCTGATTTTGTTGGCCTGCAGTTTCAGGCTTTAATGGCTCCTGGAAGATGTTTTCCTAACTTGTTCTGAGATGTTTGGCCAAACCAGAGAGGCAAAGACAATACAAGTTCAAGTCGTGTAAAAGTTCTCAAAATCAGTTGGTTTTGTGTACTACCTTCAACTGACTCAAGGCTATTTATCATGGTAGATGTTTGGACTTAAATTTGGACTAAACTCAAATGAGGTAAGATGCTTTAAACAGTTGGATTTTAATGAATCCAACGTAGGCTCGTTGGATGTAGCATCAGTAAGATTTAACTGGATATTCTACACCTGTTCAGGTGGCGAGTCACAAAAACAGTTTCTTTTATGGATAAAGACATTTCAAGTTTCCCCTTCACTATTTTGGGGTGCAGCTTTTTTTGGGAACAACATGGAGTCGTCTGCAAATGGCAGTTTAACCTTTCCAGACTGCTAGATAACGATCAATTAACTGCAACAATTCTGTATGGAAAAACACCATTGATCAGTCATAATGGCCTGATCATTCATTATCTTACCATTTTTTGACTCAGTTTGATCACTTTTTGAGATATTCATCAGAGATTAGCTTAATATTAAAACTTATGTTGGGGATAGAATGACGAAGAAGATCGGTGCATTTCTTCAGACGGCTTTAGGAAGAGGTGGAGGAGCTCATTATCTGTATTACATCATACGGTCAAGAGATTTTTTAACAAATATGTATAAAACATCCATTTTGTAAAAGTTACAGATTACAGCTTTAATAAATGATAAGTAAAAATGATTTTGTTAATCCTACTGGTCTGAATCTGAATCTTTTTCAGTCGTATTTATATATATGCTTACAGTAATCTTCTAAAGTACTTACTTTAAGGCAACCTTTTGGACATTCATTTAAAGAAGTTTGTGTCTTATTGTACTAAACTGTTTTGGAAATCAAACTGCATGCGTGTGCGAGAACAAATACTGCTTGTTTGCAGCACTTTTGAGTTACCTACAAACTTTTACAGGAAACTTCAAAGCACTTTTTTTCTTCCCTTCCTCCTCTTGTTTTTACTTTACTGCGTCCGACTCGTCAGCTTTTGATCCCTTTAGCCGCCCCTCTAACAGCTCAAATACATCAAACTAAGTACTTCAAGATCATCTCTCCAGTATCGTTTATTTACTCTCATTATTTTATTCAGTTGTTGTCTTTCTTTGGCGCTCTCGGTTCGCTCTCTAGTCCCGTTGTCCTCTTGAAAATTTGTAAAGTCAGCAGTTTCCTAGAGAAGCAGGGCTGCTGTTTACAGCCCTGTTTGACACAGCAGGGTGCACCTGTGTTCAAGGCAATTTCCAGGGGTGCTTCTCTACCCACTCCTGTCTAAATTAAATACACACATTCATTAAAGCGATAGTCCGAAGGACAGAGTTTCTCTGTGAGTGGTAATGATCATTAAAAGCATGTTTTACACCAAGCGCTTTCTTTCCAAGCAGGTATCAGTGAGCCTGGATGAGGATAAACCATTTAAAAATATGAATAATGCTGCTGCAGTGGTGGTTATTCAACATGAATTGAATTTTTACATTTATATCCAATTTATTATGCACATAACCTGAACCAGATGGAGAAAATTAATAGCTTGGGCTACTGCATTTTAAGTTTACAGTCTTTTGGAGGCTGTAAATGTTGCTTCATTGCATTGTGTCAATGTTAAATTGCTGTTTTTATTATGCACAAGGCAACCGGAGCTTTTAGGTTTTTATTTTTTATTTACACTTCATCTTGACTTCATAATTTTGATTTTAACAATTGATAAGATAAACAAAAACTTGTAACGCTCTTACATTTGATTCATTTGATTAATACTCTTAATTATGTCAACTAAAATTAGCTTGCTGACTATAATAAGTTGCAGCCAGGAATATATTTTGAAGTTTTAACACCTAATAAATTAAATTGCAATGCCAAATACTGTACTCTTACAATACATTTTACATTTAAGTCATTTTTCATTGTTCAAAAGCAAATCTTGAGTATTGTGCTTTAAGCCATTCATAGAGAGAAAGTTAAGATTGAAATTAAACATTGAACTTTTGGGACTTTGTAAATCTTCAAATGTCTTAAATTATGTATAAAGCAAAATTTTCAGCAAATAAGCTAACAATATTTGGAAAATATTTGTCTTTGATTTTGAGGTTCTGCTTTTTTGTTGTTGTTAATTCATTTTTATCATTTGATTAATTCTTTTATTCTTATTTTTCATTTCTTTCATTAGTTTTGCATTTCTTTTTCTTATTATTATTGTTATTTATTTATTATATTCAGCATTTGATTCTATTTTTGACGTTCATCATGACATCATTGTCCTGGATTTTCCAAAATTGCTCGGAAGCATAGAAATCTTACTGCATGTAAACTTCTGACTCTATAGAAAGTAATGCAAACAGCTTAAAAAGAAAATCAGCTCCTTATTGTGTCATTCAGCTAATTCAAAAATAATTAGACAAAAAAGGAAAAGTTTAGTTTGATTTCATGTTTCAGTCAAATAAATTTATGTGTCTTTATTTGACATAAACAGTTGGTTCCAGCTTCATCTGAAGTGTTTGGAAACATTTTCTTGCGGGCCTCTCCAGCATGGTGGGCGCGTGCTGCTTACCCGGCTCTTTGACCACAAACAGGATGGATTTGCCGCTGGCGTCCTCGTAGTACTGGAAATGCTCCACGCAGTCGTTTTCGTCTTTATACGAGCAGTTTACCGCGTTCGTGTCATGGAGAACTGTGTGGAAAAAGTCGGTTTGTACTTGTGTTCTTAGCTAAACAAATATAATTGTCACAAACACAATTAGAAATTAGGCTGCTAATAATGAAAAAAGCACCTTTCACAAACAATCTGCATTTTTACCAAATACATTGAAATGTGTATTTAAAAAAAATGTAGATGTCTTAACATTGCACTGGTACAATAAGCCAAAGAGTGCTATCTTTAAGCTAATATTTGAGATCTTTGTCTCGGATATCACACTGTTGCTTCTAGTGATCGTTCTAAAAACAATTTCTGATATATTTTGAAATTTTCGAAGGGTGTTGTCACCCTGATGCTCTGGTAGTGCTCACGCTACACTGTGCCAAACAAACCTGTTCCCCTCCTCGCCTGTAGAGGCGCTACACCAAAAACTCTTGAGGGAAATGACACAAAAACCTCTGAAAAAGACATGAGGAACTTCCTCCTTCACCAAAATATAAGTATATAAATACTTATAAGTATATAAATCCTCACATGCTTAAGTAATATTTTATGAAATAAATGAAAGCAGTTTTCAATGGAAGAGGATTATTGAGGCAGAAAAAAAAATTCTGATTTTTCCTCAGGATTTACCAGAATTATTCTGACTTTAATCTTATAAGATCAAAAGTTAGAATTCTGGGGGAACAAATGAAAAACAGTCAGAATTCTGAAAAAAAAGAAAAAAAAAAACAGAATTATGGAAAAAGTAAAAATTCTGAGAATAAAAAGCCAAACTTTTAAGAAAAAGAAATTCTGAATAAACAAAATTCAAAATCCTCAGAATTCAGGCTTTTGACCTCACAAGACTAAAGCTGACCACAATCTTGTTCTGTTTCTGCCACATGGCGTCAGTGTAATGATGTTTGGTGTTATTTAACTGTAAGAAATACCCCTCACATGCAGAGGTGGCTATTTTTTCATATTTTAGAGGTTTGTCAATGAGTTTCATCAATACATTTTACCATAATTTCTTAATCTTGAACTCGGCCCGAAATAAAAATGAGTTTAACATCCCTGCATTAGACTAGTGTGTTTGTTTTGGTTGTAATCACCCAGAATGCCATGCGTTATAGCCCACTTCCTGCTCTTGGTCCACTTGAATTCACATATGCACCAGAGCTCACTTTCATCAGGTTTTTAGGAGGACCAAAGTTTGCTTTTTTGGTCTGCGTCAGAGTTCGATAATATTGATATTATTGATTACGTTCATGTTTTGCCAATATGCGTTTCATCAGCTTACCTATTTCATCTACTAGTACAATCTCATCCTTGCAGATTCGACTGCAGGTGTTGTCGTCATGCAGCTTTCCCCTTTTGAAATGTTTACACTCCACGCACTCTCTGTAACGACAACAGACATAATCAATGCCATTTGATCACAAATAATGATTATAACCTCTCAGATGTTTTGAATTCAGCAGCAACGCATGGAAACGTGCGCATATTTATGCTCACTTCTTCATGGTACAGGCGTCTGGGCAGGTGGGGCACTTGTCACATGTGGCCCCGTAGGCCCCCGGCTGGGTGCACTCGCAGACCCCACAGACGCACTGGCCTCTCCCGCTGCACAGCAGACCCAGGTTGGACATGCAGGTGTCCGTGCGTCGGGAGCAGTTACAGTTCTCACCCTGCCAGTCTGGCGCACACTGGCAGAAACCGCAGTTACACACTCCATGGCCTGAAATGGGCAGAAAATATCACTTTCTGATAAGCTACTGTAATACATGATATAGTATTATAGTCAAACATAAAGAGGGGAAGGAACAATGAGGACAAGTTATGGGTGTGAAGAAAGAAGTGTTGAGCAGCTTTGATAGATGTAATCTGGGTAACATATAAAAAACAATTTGCTTGTTTTAAACAGATTTCACAATGAGCTGTTAATGGTCTCTGTCACTTTAAGTACTTGTCTTTTCCAGCAGCCATTGTACAGCACATACAGTGGTAAAACCAGCTGACCAAAGGTGCTGGAACTCTGCTTGAGTTGCTAAGTGATGGCCTGGGTTTGGTTGTGGTTGCTAGCTTACGTTGCAGGGTCAAAAAACATCAACATATTGCCAAAAAAAACCCAAAAAACAGCTTGTTAGTTTTTTAAAGCATTTGGGCTTTTGGGCAAAATATGAATTTTGAATAATGGGTCAATTTTAAAACATATTTAAAAGTGTCCAAATGGCTCCTTTCTTCACTTTAATGTAAATATTATGAACCTCGAGTTCTTGCCTTAACTCCTTTTTTAAATGCCAAACTGTGGTGTTTTTTTTTTTTGAAAGACCCACAGCACTCTCAGAATTAATAAGTGCATTTAGACTAAAAAGAGGGTATATATTTAGTTTTGGTCTTTCTAAATTCCACCAAAGTGTCGAAAGATTTAACTTTTTATTGTGCTGTTGACCACTAAAACAGACCAGTAAATGGAAGATTTTGCTTTTGGGCTTCAAACATAATACTGTAACAAGTGGCTGTAACAAAAATGCTACAGTTTTAGATCAAATCTGATCTAAAATCTGTTTCTGACTTTTCCTATTCAGAATTTTGACTCTTTTGTTTCAGAATTTGCCAGAATTACTCCGACTTTAATCTTCAAAGATCAAAAGTCAGAATTCTGAAGGGAAATAATTGAGAAAAAGAGTCAAAATTCTGAGAAAAGAGAGAATTCTGGGAAACAAAGTCAAAATATTGAGAAAAAAATTTCTCAATTCTGGGAAAAACACCAGAATTCTCAGAATTCTGACTCTTGACCTCACAAGACTAAAGCCAGAATTTATTTTTATTTTCCATTGGTCATAATCTTTTTCTGTAGTTTTCAGATGATATCAATGTGATGATGTTCGGTTTTATTGAACTTTAAGAAGCATTCATTGAGGTTTAAGGAGTTTTATTAATACTTTTGACCACAACCGGCCCTTTGAGGACATTCATAATCTTCATGTTGCCCAAAATAAAAATGAGTTTGACATTCCTGTTTTATAACACTGTATAAAGATAATTTTTGGCTTCTTTATATTTATGTTCAACAACCACAGCCTTGTTAAAGCAAACTATTAAAGGTCATATTAATGACATTTTAGTCATTTCTAGTGATTTTCTGAACTGGAAAGGCTCCTGACTGGACAGAAGACGTGTTTTGTTGAGGTTTCTAAAAACCGCTTAACGTTAAACCTCGTTCCATTGTCTGGCCGAGACATCTTTTTATTTCTGGATGAATGATTCATTACATAAGTGGGTAAAATTGTGCACATCATCGCCTTGTTGGCACTCCATATATATCCATGTCTGCATGCGAGTGCCAATCTGAGTGACGGTGCAGAAAACATTGTGGTGCGCGGCCGCAGAAAACAATGTCCAGATAAACAATGAGACAGGAAGCAGCTTGGGACAGCGTGACTGGATAAAAAAATTATCCCCCAACAAGCTGTTATTACCACTCAACCGCAGAGCTGATGTCTTTTAATTTAGCCTTTCTGTGGCAGAGTCCAAACGTCTCTCACTTCAAATGAGGCGTCTGAAGACAAAGACACAGCATGTTCTGCAGAGACTCAGTCTCTGAACATTTCCAGTCCTCTTACACACATGGTCCTTCTCTGACCAAACATGGATTTATTTTTAGCCTCATTACACCACAAAAGGCCATGAGTAAGCAGAAAGGTATTTTCATGTTACTCTACAGACTTTTGGGAATACAGCGAACGTTTCTGGGTGAGAGCAGCAAAGGTGGGGAGAGTCAGAGATATATGAGCTCTGATGATGTAATGGGGGACAGGTCAGTGGTTGGTGCCAAAACTTTGCGCTGCATCTCTTCTACTCACGTCACGGATCCTGACCGATTTTGATCTTCAATAAAAATCTTTGGCACTGAGACAGAAAGCTTCAACGGGGTCATAACAATGTTAAATGCACTTCCAGGCTTGTCCTTTATTTGTAGGTAGAATCTGGAATTGATTAGACTTTTAATAAATTCTTTAAACAGCTCATTTTTTCCATACTGGATTATAATTCAACATGAATCTTTAGGATCTTCTCAAGTCAAAATTGTACATAAATAAAACATTTTTGTAGAGCCCACATTAACATTTGGCTGAATATCTCTGACTTTTTGTTGCCATCAAAACTGAACTTTTAACAACTGCATCTCACAATGAAAATTTAAGTTATTAACATCTCCAAAGTGAAATAATAAGTTTCTATTTGATTAAACGCCAATATCTTTGTGCATCACTCAACGAGGTGGCTAAATTGCTCTTAACATCTGCATAGAAATCTTCACAAGTGTAAGGGTCACTTCTGGCAGAAGAAAACTTTCATTAGGAGAAAGTTAGGAGAGCTGAACATTTTCTGTGCTGGAACTTCTACAATCGCTTTGCACGACCGACCAAAGAAAAACACACATGGTGCCTACACCATGGCACATGTTTATTGTGTGTGGAGCCTTTGTCCTGCGCAGAAGGAGAGAGTTGTTATTGCGTGTAATCCTTCCCAGATGAGGAGGGCGGGAGGTGGCATGTCGGCACGGTAAAAGAGACTTGAAACTACTGTAAACACAGGAAACTTCACCACAACCACACACACAATCCACTGTGGTCAATGGATCATTTTATGCACTTTAACCATTTAAAACGACATTAAGTAACAAGGTTTTAATGTTAAATTATACTTAAATGCATCCTTTACTTAGACTTATATTTTTTACATACACATGATTGAAAACTGAAGGAGTAAATGTTATATCATTTCCAGCAGGTTCAGTTGGTGTTTATTAAAATCCAAATAATTTCTCCAAAACTTGAAAATACGAGACAATGGGACATAAATATGCTCCTAATCTCTGCAGAGACTTTAACTGATGCTGTCTTCTTTGGTCAGTTTTGATTAAAAGGTATATTTAAAAAACAAAAACAAAACAAAAAAAAAACACTCCAACTAGTTTTGGCATAAAACAATGGATCAAAAAGCAAAAAAGTTCCCCTTACCCACGATTACCCACTGCCGTTTTTTGGCAGTAAGTTGATGTTTTTTGGTATGTGGAAAATGAGCCATTTCAAAAGCTTTTCGGCATGCACTGCCTGTTACTTAGCAACCCAGTGGAACTTAGTCTGTAACCACTGGCGGCAGAGTTACTTTGAAAAAGTAACAGATTACTGACTACTTGATTTGCGGCTCCACAATTCAGAAGGCTGCACAGATCTGTAGCAATTATCTTAATATTAATAATTATAATGGCGTTTAGTTTCACAACTTTTCATGTTTATTGTGGTGTGCAACTGACAAATTTAAAAAAAAAATCAAGCTCAAAGCCGCTTATAATAATAGGACTTGGTGACAGAAAGTCAAAATAGTTCCTGTTTATCCACCAACAAAATGCACATCTACCCCCTCCCTCCATTGTTTACATTTCTGTCGCACAGAAAACTTCACCACACAAAACAAAAACAAAAAACTGGACAAGACGCCCAGAGGAAATACAATTCAATTCCAAAAGAAAATAGTAGCGCAAAGTGATTTCGATTAGTAACTGTAGTCTGATTACTGGATTTGAAAGAGAAACGCATTAAATCATTCCTGACTGAAAAAAAGTGGTCTAACGTCAGTGATGCGTTACTGACGTCACTGTCTGTAACCTAGCAACCCAAGCTGAGCTCCAGCTTTTTTTTTAAATTTAAAGACAGCTCATACTGAAAGCAGCTCAAAATAGGCAAAACTGACCAAAAACAATCTCAGTGTCCAAATAGCTTCGGACAAAATCATTTTTAACAAGAATGATTTTGTTACAAATATGTAATAAACAGGTTTTGTACCTACATCGCAAAGACCAATCCTTACATGTCCAAGGATAGTTCACTTTGGTACTTCATAATGAAAATGCTCATCATACATTTATTAAAGCATCATCTTTAGAGTGAAAGTATTCTGCTGCACCTCACCTGAGCACAGCTCTCCTTTGTATCGCAGGCAGTTGAAGTCATCACACTCACACAGCTTCCCCCACACCTTTCCGAAGTCGCTGCTGTGGCAAACACACTGGCCGCACACGCAGTCGCCGCGGCCGCTGCAGACGGGTCCACCGGATCCCGCCGGCCCGCTGCAGCGGTCCTGCTCCATGGGGTTGTAGTCGCCCTCTGCGCACTCGCAGTACGGCCCCAACCTGCCCGGGTGGCACAGGCACATGCCGCACTCGTAGGTACCGTTCCCGTTGCTACATTTGGGGCTGTTTGGCTGGGCTTTGCTCTGGCACTTGCAGTCACACTCAAAGGTGACAGTGATGGTGAGGGAGTCCTTGAAGCCAACTGGTTTGATGATGAAGGTCTTCTTTTTTTGTCTGGGACAGCCTCGAGCGCGGGCCTCCACGCTGAACGAGACCTGGAGAACAGGAAGACTGATGTTCACTAAAAGCTGCAGAATGTAAAATATGTCATTTACATATGTGTTAAAACTGTGACTGTGATTGTTATGAGATTGACTTCCTGAAAAAACAAAATAAAAGCAATCAGAGCCAGGAGGCGGGTCTCAGTGCTGTCAATCATCCTTAAGTACTTGCTGCCAAATGTGCTAATGGCGGAGAAACAACTTACCGCTACAAAAAACGGTTTATCTGCCGTGACTGGTGGCTATGCTAACTAGCATAAGCATTAATGAGATGCTGTGCTCGCTGAGCAGCACCACGCTGAGGGTGATTGATAGCTCTATGACCCGCCTCTTGGTTCTGATTGGTTGATTCTAGCTAGCAATTGGAGAAGGCAGACAAACTCAATTTTGCCTCAGATTATCTGATCACAACACACTGACAGTTTCAACAAAAATGTAATAAAATAGTTTCTTTTTTGTAAAAGTTATATTCTGTAGCTTCAAAGTGTGACAAACAAGATAAAAAACACTTCCATAATTTAAAAAGATGAACTTCTGCGCTTTAATTCTGTGTACACAAAAGCTTCTACTAATAAATATTTCTCCCTGCAGGAGTGTTGGGTCAAATGCCGGCGCCATCTTGTGATGTAATGAGGGTAAGTCAAAACGTAAACAACCGACGCTGAGTATACAATTTAAAGTAGTTTGTGAGAAATATTTATTTTTGAAAGCTCTTGAGTTCACAGAAATAAGGACAGTACATCTTTTTAGAAAAGTGGTTTTATGGTGTCAGTGATACTTGAACTGCTGCCATTTTTCACCATTATCAAATCAATTTCAGAAGGAAATATTTTGAAGGGAATGCGAAGAATGCAAAGAAAAGCACAGAGTTAAAGGAGTTGCTCTGCATCTATGTCTGGTAGATGTCCAAAAGCGGGCAGTAACTACGTCTGGAGAGAGATCCAAATATGGAAATATGATCAGAGGCAGGAAGAAAAGAAAATATGTGGAGCACAGAATGTGTCACTTTGACCCAGGCAAGAACAACAGAGACTAAAATGTAAGTAAATAAGAAAGTAGCAAGGTAAACTTTGAAAGCAGCCATTTAAACCCTGTATGTTGGCCTAAAAGGGAAAATAATCCAGGAAACTCAGACTGTTGATCTGTTCCCTCCAGCGTTCGCTCTCATGACAGGATGAGGAAAGAAAAGGAGAAATGAACTTTTAAATAGATATAGACGGCAACTATAAGAGAATGGAAATATAAGGAAAAAAATTCCACAATGACGGGGAAAATAGCAAAGAGAACTACTGAAATATAAATATACTTTTGGTGGGTTTTTTATCATAAAGTCTGGATGATGTCTGAAAGACTCGGGTCGGTATGAGCTGCTCATGATATGATAAACACAAGCAAAAATACCAGAGTTTTGAACTAGCATTTAGTTATTATTTAAATGTTTATACAGGTTTTAGAATGTACAAGTGTTAAATTTAGTTTCAAGTGCTAAATATGTCAACTTTCTGTCATTCTGCTCTTTGTAGTACGATGGAAAATTAGGATTAAAAAAAAAAAAAGTACATTTTCACCAGAAAACTCAAATATATATTTTTTAAAAAGTTAATAATTTGCTAGAAAACACCCCTGAAATCCAAAGTGTTATTTTATATATTTAAGGTGAAAAAAGTTCATTTATGTGTCTTTTGCCTTCAGAAACAAGATTTGTTTCTTCTTTTGATGGATATAATTGACTTAATACGAAAACAAGTTCAGCTTTTGTATTAGTTTTACAGGCTATTTCCTGAACATTTTGACTAAAATCAATTCTATTATTAAAGACATTATTCACTTTACTGTTTTTTTGTTGTTGTTTTTTTTGCATAAAGACGATGTATAAGATTTTATTAACCTTTTAAAAGTAAAGATACCTTGTAGGGTACAGCTCATTTCAAATGTTTCAATTGGTGAAATATAATAATTGATTTAATACATATCCAATAATTTACTATTTTATTAAACCCAAGCAAACCAGTCAAACTAGAATCCTACAGAGAGTTCATAAAAACATTTCTTTACCTAAATGCAAGACTATTTATTCGGTTTTTTTTGTTTTTTTTTGCCAAATATGCAAACATTTTACAACTATTACATGATAAAACCTCCTTTGGCAATGATCTGTTGTAACTAAAAAGAAGGTAGTTTAATTAAAAGCAGTTTCTTGCGCTCAGGTCAGATTTAAAACCGTAAAGATTTGATAGATTGAGTTGTTGGGAGACTGACCGTGTCTCCTATTTTGAGGCCGGAGCAGGATTTGAGGCCGGGGATGAGTTCTCCGTTCAGACAGGTGGCATTAAAGGACAAGGACAGCTCCTCCGGGACGCCTAGAAGCTCCAGCTCCACTTTAGAGCGAATTTTCTGACAAAACACAAAGAAAAGAAAGAAATTATTTGAAAGTATTCTGTTCTCATACAAGATGTCTGACCTGAAGCGACAGGTCAAGTTTAGATATTATTTTGAGTCAGTTCTGCTTGCGCTGGTAATTTAAAACCAGCTGAGAGTCGTTGTTTAATTCACTGGATTTACTGCTCCTCCACCTGTTTTCTGCTTCTTGATCTTAGGTCAATAAAAATCAGTGAGAAAAAGCCAACTTTTGGTTGGTTTCACACTTCAGGAGCTGCGGGATTTAAACTGAGACACGCGTGACTCAGACGCCGTGGGTGTGGGTCAACAAACACATGTCACGTCCTCAGACAGCGTCTAGTCAAAAATGTGTGTGTGTGTGTGTGTGAAAGAGTGTAAAGGTGTGTGTTTCCACTCACAGCGTAGGCTTTTAGGATGAGCTGGATGACGTTTCCGGAGTCGTTGGACAATGTTCCCACTGTGGTGCCAGGAATAAGCTCACTGTAGTTCTGGAAAACACAAAGATAGCAACAACATGAATATTAAAAGTTACAGAAGCGGTCCACATGTTTTCTAATTTCTCATTTATAGCAGCTGCAGTTTCAAGTAGCAAATTAATCGTTTTTATTTTCAACAACCATCACAATGTGAATCAGTTATGCCAAAAAAATTGTGGTTTCTCATGTCCAAAAAAGAGTTGCACTCATCGTCATTACTAAGAAGAGTGTAAATCTGATTTTCCATGTTTCATCCAGTGCTTTTCCTCCATTACAGTTTTCTTCCATTTTTGCCATTGATATAACCTGATTTTATATGAATTGTGGTGCTCAAATCAAGGCCTGGGTGGGAAAAGTAACTAAACTTAATGACCTAAAACTCGAAAAGTTTGGTCTGATTTAACTTCAGACAAACTTTTTATTCAGTGAATGTAAATTTCTGGTATGCACTGACCTTAGCTCAGGTAAATACGGAGTTTTAGACTAAGTTCTTCGGATCGTTTACGTAAAGGTTGGTGAGATAATCTTCAAAACTTGCACATGCTCATAAATTTTCTGATGAGAAATAATCAACATCGGTGAAACGGGAGCTAGCTTAAATATGAGTGAAGTCTCTGCTAAACAATCGTGAAGAAATAGACACACTGTTATTGTAGAGGATGAAAATGTACCTGTTTATTTCACAGGTACTTTAAAACGAACTGATTTTTACAAACTCTGTAGCTTCAGCGTTTGATGCAAAACGCCACAAAAACACAACCATCCACAACATCGAGTCAGATTTTCTGACTTCGTCCTCTCTTATCGCTTGTGATTGAATAGTTTATGACTCAATAATAAATGATAACATAAACTGTAATTATAGTAAACAGTGCCTTATAAAAATGATTCAAACTCCCTTAAACGTTTTTCATGTATTGTCACATAAACTTCCATGCATTTCCTTCAGATTTATTTGGTGACAAACCAACACATAACAGCTCATATTTATGAAGTAGAAACTTTTAGATCCCTGGTTCAAATCTCAAATTTGTTAAAAATAGAAATATAAAAAATGGGGCTTTTTATATTTAAGGGAATCCAAAATGTCAAACATATCCATGTGTTAGAATGGCCTAGTCAATGTCAAGACTTAAATCCAACTCAGAATCTATTGCAAATAAATGACAGAGATTGTTCTGTTTTGGAAAGAACAGGCAAAAATGTAAGTCTCCATATTTAGGAAGCTGCAGACGTATTTCAGAATACGTTTTCGATCATGAAATATTTTCTAGAAAGTATCTTTCTTATCATCCTGTCATGTTGTTACTTCATCCAGCACTCACAAGTTTGTATTTAATACCACAACAGATACAAAAACTAGGTTTATGCATTTCGCAGATCAGCGAGCATTTTTCAAGAATTTGTTTTCAAACCCAGTAAAAACCACCGGATGAAGATAAACCTGTATGTGACAGGATTTTATTTTAACAACGTTATAGATGAGAAGTTTGTCAGAATTTCTTTATTCATTCTTTGAATTAATTTGGCAATAAGTTGTCCTGACATTTAGTGACGTTCTTGGCGGTTACCGTAGCAACCTGT
>VMRN01000009.1:1306718-1426663 GCA_010277015.1 Poeciliopsis turrubarensis | reverse complement strand
AGATAGATAGATAGATAGATAGATAGATAGATAGATAGATAGATAGAGCACATTGTAAGCAGTCATAGACAAAGAAATTAAAGAAAAAACAAAGTTTTTCTTCCACTTTTCTTTCTTTTTCTTTTAATAAATGCTGTTAATCATTGGAAATCCAAACTGTAATTTTCACGGTTGCTGTACTAAAACAGAAGCATCTCGTTTTCACATTTTGGGGGCTGAACAAGGTGTGGGTCACTTTCTTTCAAAACGTTTACTATATTTAGCAAAGTTTGATCAATTTGGGTGCAGCAAACTTTCAGTAAAAGAAGATTATATCTGTAGTAATTTTACTCTTAAACAAACAATTTTGTTTCAGTCCATGGACCACAAATGGCCCTCGAGCCGCAGTTTGGACGCTCCAGGTGCAGCGTTTATGCGTTTATGCGTTGTGAGTGTCTGAACGATCAGTCACCTGTTAGCTCCGTCAAACGGGGCTTTAAAGCTGCCACAACAGATTCACCAGATTGTTTCGTCCATGCCACCGCTTGTAAAACCTCCAACAGCAACCCTCTGACCAAACAGGCTTTGAACCCTGAGAGCTTCCCAAAACAGAAACAGCTGGAACATCAGTCTGACGTAGTGAAAAAGATACCGCACTAAAACATTTTGCACAAGACTTCATTTCATCTATACTTCAGTCATGCTTCTTGAATTTTTCCACTTCGTAATCATAAAATTATGTGCATTTCATTGAGTTTTTTATGATGGACCAACACGACGTAATGGATAATTATGAAGGGAAATTATTTTTTTTTCCCTTTCCAAATAAAAATCTGAAATAAGTAGCTGGGATTTGAGTTAATATTTTGTAGAACAAAGTTTTGCTGCTGTATGTCTGAGCCAGTTGGATAAATTTGGTAGAAACATCAGGCAGGTTTTAAATTATTCCACAGCTATGTCCTGCTTTGAATGGGATTTAATTAGGCCATTTTGAAACCTAAAGTCAAATTGCAGCAAAAAGTCAGGCGTGCAGAAAGGATTGTTGGAGAGAATCTTAAGGAAACAGGCACATAACATGTCTGCAGACCACACACATCCTGGACACAAACTGTTTAGACTTTTACCTTTGAGCTGGAGCTACGGAGAGTTTTTGCAAAATAAACCAGAGACAATTTCTTCCTCCATAATGTCTTTCTGATGAACATATCAATAACTTTACAATCAGATTAGTCAAAAAATAAATCTCTTGATTTAGATTTTTTCTCATTTTCTTTAAAGGTTATTTTACTTTACTTTTCTGGTTCCTCCGTAAATTTCGCTCCTGATGTTGCCTCCAAGTAAATGTCGGTTTCTCAGAAATATGGGAATGTTTCTGTCCTTCTCAAATTTTAGGGTTTTCATGGGTTTTTTTCTTTTCATAGAATATATTACTGTAACTTAGCATGCTAGTGATAGCTTATTTGCTATCATTAGCATTTTAGCTACTTTTAGCAAATTTTTAGCAAACAAAATTACTGCATGGACTATTTCTTACCTTTCTGTAGGTCTTCTGATGCTTTTGCCATTTTCACCAAAAGCACTCAGCTTTAAGCATTCAGCATTCACACTTGCATTCTCATAGGAAATGAACACTTTCTAGTTCATATTTACCGTCTGTATGGAGTGTGTGAAAACAAAATAAAATTCCTCCAACTGAGTCATTAAAGCTGAAATATCTAAACCTTTCCTCTGTAACTGAACGTCTATTCTAATCTTATGTCTTTTGCAACCTGTTTTTCTGCAGGATTTACATGTTTTCAGCTACATCCACCTTCTCACAACTATGGAAAAATATGGTTTTTTAAACAAAAGTTATCTGCAGCTTTACATATAAAATGTTTGATAGAACACAGATGTTTTTCTTTTCTTTTATCACTCACTTTTTTGTCCTCAGTTTATTATCAAAGGATATCTGAAAGAAATGTTGACAATGATTAACACTCTTTTACATATGGACTTACATTTGATGCCTTTTTGAAAACCTCATAATTATTCCACCAAATATTGATTTGATATTGATATTAGTATTGTTGTTTCTAAATTAATATAAACTTGTTTTCTTTGCATTATTTGAGCTCAGGAAGCATTGCATCTTTTTTCTTATTTTGACTGACATGTTGACTGACATGTTGTCAGTCGTACAGAGAAGAAAAGAACAATGTTCATTTTACTCAAACATTTACCTATAAAAAGTAAAATCAGAGAAACAGATCATTTTATGTGGTTTATTAATTTAAATAAATTTTCCTCTCGAGACTTGAATAACTTGTTTGCAACGTGGCATAATGTGGAAAGCTTTAAAAAAGCATTAATGTGTTTTTAAGAGCCTGTATCTCACGATATTTTACTTTAATCCATGATAAACTACCCTGTTACAGAAAGCTTATTCAGATATCTGGACTGGCTTAAAATAACTTTTATTGGGATGTTTTGCAAGGAGAGCTTTTCTGATTTCTTCATCAGTTCTTCTCCTTTTGCTAAATCCTTTTTAATTAATTCCCTTTCTTTATATCTTAAGCCTCCTCCTTCTCTTGCACCACTTATGATTTCTTTTCCCTTTATGTGTTTTGTTGTTTCCTCACATGATTACACAACCCTCTTGGCAAAAAGCGTCTCTTTCTTCCAGTAACGTTATTAGCCATCTTGGCTCCGTCTTAATGTTTGTGTTGTCAGGGGCTGCATCTGGGTTTCAACCAGTTATATCTGTTTGAACTTTAATGAAAGTATTTGGCCTTTTTGTAAAAGTATGAGTTTCTGCACATTTTGTCAAACGGCAACAAATAAACTTCAAACTATTTCACTGGCATAATCACCACTAACAAGTCACGGGGGAGTAGGAGAAAAATGAAAACAGTCCTCTACTGTCAGACTGAGCCTATAATTTAATCTCAGTATAAATCCAGCAGTCCTGTGAAGGCATCAGAAGAAGAAGTCATGCACAGCGAATCTTTTAATTCTATTATTTTCCAATGTTTTTGGTCACAAATTCATATGTCAGATCTTGAATTTCACACAAGAATAGTTCAGTTTTTCAAGTCATAGTAAGATTTTCTACATTTTCTGACTCATCCCTGCAACTCCACCAAAATGCTGTTGATTATTAAAACTGAAGGAGAAAAGCCTTTAATCAGGGCAGCAGCAGAGAGGCTTTCAGTCTTCCTGGAGGAGCTGCAGAGATCAACGGCTCAGGTTGGAGAATCTGTTCACATTATGCAACTCTTACACACAAAGTTATATCCCAAGCTACAATGTAGCGTTGTAGCCTGGGAGAAGAAACTTTGTAATGGTTTTGTTACTGCATGTCAGGGCCCAGCTGCTACAAATGCAGATTTGTAACCTGTATTTTGTTATTAGTTTGTGCTGCTGGACTTTATTCCGTCAAATAAAGTCCAGATTGTGATTCTAAGTTACCAAACTTGAAAAGATTAATGGCGTATAAATTGTTTGCAAGGCAGCAGCTGCTGCATTCCCATTACAAATGTGCGCAAAACGTTTCCAATCACCATATAATAGCGCAATTTGACATTTCTAAAATTATTTTTGCTGAGTTTAATTTAAACACATCAATTAAATAATTTTTTTTGTTTTTTTGATTATGAGTTTTGGTGCTATTATTTTCTGGTATTTTGATAAATGTATTTGTTTTTGCAAAACTGCATCTTAGGAGTCAAATAATCAACCACCGGATGTTGCCACTGGCGCAAACTACGAAGAAGAAAGAAGGAAGTAACTAATTGGAGGATCATGGCGCTGCATGTTTTTTAATGACTTCTGTTGTGAAATTATGTTTTTTAGACATCAGCGAAATGTTTACCAAATTTTGCACACACTTGTAATGTAAAGGCAGCTAATATGACCTAAAAACACCTCAAAGATTTTTTGTTTTTTAAATAAAAAATCTAGTTACTTTCACTAAAGGAATGTAAAAATTGCGCAATAATGTGGTGAATGGAAACGCAGCTCCTGTTTGATTTGAAGAAACAATGCCGCAAAAAGCACCCTAAAGGTTGCGAAAGAGCTTTTCCATCGATTCATCCCAGGAACGCAGGCACACATGCATGCACCCTCTCAGACACAGAGGCTGTGTGTTGACTTAAGAGTTAATGAATGGATGATTGAGGACTGGGAGGACTGGGGAAAGCAGCTCCGGGGAAACAACCCCTCTTTCCCATGGAAAGCAGCATATAAGTTGCGTTAAAGACAGAAAACGAGCGCTTCACACAGACCGAGCTCATTTCTGTGCGCAAAGAGAGAGAGAGGGAGGGAGCCTGCAGGGGCTTTTGGGAAGCTTTCGAAAGCACTAATAAAGCAAGTAGCATGTACTTGACAAGAACCCAAAGGGGAAGAGAGTGAAAGAGGAGCAGCTGTTGGAGGAGGAGAGTGAGACAAAGACGGAGTAGGGGGGCTGTCCTTGCTTGCTCTTCACTCCGAGGTCTGAATGTGGGAGGAGGCAGAGAGAGATCAGCACCAAGAAAAGAAAAGAGCAGTAAGGAAAATGTTTGGCATGTAAAAAACCCACATCTGACAGCTGTGTGTTGTGGATAGTTGCGGGAAAGCACCTTTGCGTGTGTGTGCGTGTGTGTGTGTGTGTGTGGTGTGTGTTTGAGGGAGTCGGGGACCATGCTGCAAAGGAGGACTGTTCCCGGGCTCTGCGCGCTCCTGCTGGGGCTGATGGGGCTCCCGGCGTCGGGCTCCGACTTTCAGCATCACCGATACGAGGACATGGTGCGGGTGCTGTTTGCGGTGCACAACGACTGCCCGTACGTCACCCGCATCTACAGCATTGGGCGCAGCGTGGAGGGGCGCCACCTCTACGTGCTGGAGTTCAGTGACAACCCAGGGATCCACGAAGCTTGTGAGTAACACCTGATTCATTGTTTGGAAGCACATTGAGCAAAAGCAGGTTTTATGGTGTGTTGAAATCAGGGCCGGCCCAAATCTTTTTGGGGCCCTAACCGGGTTTTCATTTGGTGTCCCCCCTTACCCCCCATACAAACATGTCAACCTGGAATGGTTGGTCATTCCTCCATTACTCTTATGTGTGTATCATAGCTGGTATCCTTAGCTCTGCATTTTTATTACAAAATTATCTAAAAGGCACAATTTTGCATTTGCAAAGTTTCCAATAAATGAGAAAAAAAAGCTTGTTCCTGTGATAAGTCATTAAAAGTCAATGGCAGCTCCATTAGTTATTCAGAAATAATCAGAGGACTCGACGGCCTTTTAATCACAAAAATTAAATTAAAGTGAGCTTAATAATTTCCATTTGCATGATTCATTGTTTTTCTCCTTTGTCCCTTTAGTTTTAACTACCCCTTTTATTGAAGGGCAATTTTGTGAACTGAGACTTCATAATTCACTTTATTTGTTGTTTTTGTTCATTTATTTTGGATATTTAAAATGTCTTCCAGTTCCAGTGTTAAATGTTCATTAAAACTTAGATCCTTACCTATATATTACTTGAAAATTGTTTCAAAACAAAAATATTATAATATAATTCATCATCCAGAAAAAATTTGAAAGTAACATAAGATAATAAATTATAAATTTACGGTAAACAGGCTAAAACGTTTGATATCAGTATACAGTATTTATTGTGTAACAACCTTAAAAGTAATATAGAACTTGTTTTTCATGTGTAATACCATTTAGTTTATATTATTCAATCAACTTGGCGCTCTTGGGGGCCCCCTAGTGGTGTGGGTGTTTAACGCTCACATGCCGCTTGTTGAAATGAATTTGCATTCAAACAAGGCTGGGAAAATGAAATAGATTATGGTGGAACAGTCGGTGGAACAGATTTCAGAGCACATTCTGTTCGTACTTTTATCTGTTGGGACATAGCTGGCAGAAGACGGAGCAGTCTGTGAGGATTCTGGGTTTCAAAAACACAAGCTCTCGGATTTGGCTAGTTGAGGACAAGAACAGAGAGGAGTGATTCCAAGGCTGGCGTCTCTGATAAACATCAGCGTAAAGAAGAAAATACAAAAGAGCAGAGCCAACATCTGTGTTTCATCTCTGCCATCCAACCTCTGACAAATTTTGTGGTGTAACTCAAAGCTGAGCAGATGACTAATAGGTTCACTTTGAGTCAACATGGGTTTAACCCTGAGCCTACTCCTGCAAAATGTTTTGCTTGTTTAATCCCCACCACCTCCTTTCCTCTGCTCCAAATCAGCTCCTTTGTTTGTTTTGCATATTTGCTGAAAATTAAAAAGCACAACTTCATTGCACATATTTCTGCGGGTGAAATACCAACTAATCATATCCCAAGATTTCTTTTTTTTTTCCATTCCCTCATTTGCTTTTGCCAGAATTTGAAAAATAGCCTGACATCTGCAAAGAATGCTATTTTGTCTGAGCTTGCATTTCTATTTCTTTTTCCCCTTTCTGCTTCTGCACACGTAGCGGCTTCCTTCAGTAGAATTGAAGGATGTGTGCCTTCTCTGTCGCAAGGTGAAAAACAGGAACTGTTCGCTTCATGACGGGGGAGTTACCCGAGGTCTCGTCGAGGTCAACATTTCTTACTCTCTTTAGGAAGTTCGGCTGCTCCGGCTGTTCCTGAACTCACTTTGTGGCAAATTACAGGAAGTGAAGACATGAACAATTAATGGAAAGCGTTAATAAGTTGGGAGGTATCAGCACAGCTTCCCTCCAAACAAATCAAATCATGTTTGATAGTCCAGGAACTGTTTGGTCTTCTAGTTCCAGAATCGGCTTCTCGCCGCTTCAAGATGATTAATGAAGCGACCCCAGGGAGGAGGGAAATCTATCCGGCCGACACCGTTGTTTGGATTGGTTGCTCAAAGATGCCAACGAGAATACCAGATGACCTTCTCTGAAGTAGCGAAATCAGCCACAATCACTTCTGTGCCTTAGCTGAAATCGTCCTTTTTGAGAAGACTTTAAGTTTTTCCTCCTGTCATCAGTTAATTTACTCCAGGATTGTGCAGCTGCAGCGTTGATTCACCTCAGCTAAATTCAAATCATAATTCGTGCAAAAACTTTCAGAAATGTCCCTTAACATCACTCAGGACTAGAAGAAGACATTTATTGTATCGTTTATCATTTATCGTGATAAATTTCATTGTTAGAATTTTGATTGATCGATAAAGCCCCTCAGACCAGTTTGATATTTGCACTATTTTCTCCAGCGTTTGTTCAACAAAAGAATCAATACTTGAAGAACAGAAGCAGCCTTTAGCAGTATATGTTTTTATTTACTCAAAGACTTAGCCTCCACTCAGACCCTGGGACTCTCATAAACTCTCATAAACTCTCATAAATCTTTATCTCTTCCAATTATAAGCTATTGAAAATAAGCTGGAAATTGTAGATGATTTGTGTAAATGATTAATGTTGTCCCCTGTGAGTTACTGCTGCATAGTAAGGAGGGAAGGAAAGTTTATTTATACAGTGCTTTTCACAAAGTCACAAAGTCACAGCGCTATACATATAAATCACACTGAAGCTTTATGTACTCTAAAAACAAGATTAATGCAGTAAAATTAAGCCTGGGAGAACAAAACCTTCAATGTCTGCTGTCTGTGTTCCTTGTTTAAAGTAAGTTTCTTGTTTAAAATAAAGTAACAGAAAACAAGAAAGACTTCAACTGCATTCAACTGAAAGTTTGTAAAACAGGCAAGTAAATTAGCGTTTTAGAATCTTTAGAATTTAAAAAAATAAATTTAGGGCCAGCAAAGTGCACTAAACATCTCCAGAGTTAGCTTAAGGGCTAATTAGCTCCACTGTTAGCGCATCAGCAAAACTATTTATACAATAAGTGCGTACGCAATCCCATCCTGCTCCGCTGGTAATCACACACTCCAGATGATTTGCACCTGACTCACTTTGCGGTTACAACACGCAACAAAATGGAGCTGAAATATGCGAAGCAAAACCAAAAGAAGGGGGAAAAGTTACACTGCTTACTGAAATGGTGGTCTGAAGCAGTAAAAGCTTTATTGCAATATGTTGGGTTTAATTCTGCCCTGGACGTCTAATTAAATTAAATTAAATTGAATTATTGGATCAGGAAAGGACGCAATGCCATTGCGGACTGGGAGGAAGTTCTGCGTTCAGACCACAGCTGAGTCATTTAAATGAGAATCGTTTAATTTTATTGTTTATTTGTAGTGATTGGGGCCACTGTTAACTGAAAAAGTTAAGCGTGTTCATCTGCATATTTACAAATATGTACAACCTGTTTTTCATGCTCTACAAGCCAAATGTGGTCAAATAACTTCTATATTTAATTATTTATTTCAAACAATTTGAGAAAACAGGAGCAAAATAATTAGCTTACCACTATTTACTGTACCAAAATGTTTCTGTTTGGAAAGTGAGCACCTCTTTAATTACACCCTTTATCTCGATTTAATGAAATTAATCACATGCCGACTCAATAATTATCAGAAATTTGTAATTAAAAACATGTTATGGTATACATATGCCTGTTCAATTTACTGATATCACATAAGACAAAATGATTGCAAACTGACTCATAACAGGACAAGAAAATGTACTATCCCATAATAAAAATAATATTAATTATTATATTAATATTGGGATAATTAATCTCAAAAGGATTATTAAATTAATTTTATTATAAGTTTAGTAGTAATAAAATTAACAATAATTTATTATCATTAAATAATAACTTAATTTAATAATAATTATTATTATAAATAAAATGTACTTTTTTAGCTGAACTTTGCATAAGCATCAAAATGTATTATTATTATAATATTTTTTTTACCAAAATAAAGCACATAATGTTAGGATGTAATTAACGTGCTTGATTAATAGTGAAATAATTTCGCTGACCTGTTCAGTACCTGCAAAAAGTGGAAATCTTGACATTAATTTAACAGCATTTTTGTTTTTGCAGTGGTTGAGTTGAAAAAGCACTTCCTTTCTCTCTTATTCTTAAAGCTGCACTACTCAATTATTTACAGGCTGATCTTGAACTGTTTAAAAAAATTAAGTGCAAGTGTGTATGCGTGCTCATGCCGGATGATCTTTTTTACTTTCCGGCTGCATGCATTTTTCCAATTCTTCCTCCAGTGGAGCCAGAGTTCAAGTACGTGGGCAACATGCATGGCAACGAGGTGCTAGGCCGTGAACTCCTCATCAAGCTCTCGCAGTTTCTCTGCGAGGAGTACCGGGCCGGAAACCAGCGGATCACGCGGCTGATCCATGACACACGCATCCACATCCTGCCCTCCATGAACCCCGACGGCTATGAAGTGGCAGCCAGGCAGGTAATGTAAACTCTGGTACATGTGTGAGCTTTTTTCCCCCTGAAAGAAAAACCAGAGACAGGAATCTCCCCATGGGACTCTCTTTGTCTGTTTTTCTAATCTAGTCATCTGCTACCAAAGAAGAAAAAAGAAGTAGATTTTTTTTATTTGCCAAAAATGTCAGGCTCCCAGAGTGAAACTAAACACCTGTAAGTTGAATCACAGCACATTCCTCACACTCAACACATAGTTTGTTTAAATCCATGCGATAATATGCAAAGCTATCTGTTTTCATTTCAAATGACACATTTAGACAATAGCAGGTCATTTTTGTCCCGGTGTTTGCTTGAGTTAGTAACTATCTCAGAGGTAATTGGGGACCGAGCCACAGATCGCATGCTACGCTCTCTGACACAAACACAGACACGTGTGTGCAATCTTTTTGAGGCTAATTATAAGTCCGGAAGCAAGCTGCAGCACATGGCAGACAGCAGACCCTCTTTTTGCCAGTCGGAGCACATAGGAACAACTGCACTGTAATTTGGCGCTTAGCAGATGTTTGGGTGCAGCACCATCTGGATGGTAAGGTTTGTTTTCCTGAATCTTGGTTTGGATTGTGTTGGTTCTGTCCTATGCAATCACAGAAGAACAACAGAAACAAATATATTTTCATAAAGGTGTTGGTAATGGTTTTCAAACGTGATATTCTGGTACATTTGGTTCGACTGGGGACCAAAGTTTCAACATTGGTTGTATTTTCAGACGGTTCGGTTTGCTTTTTCTTGCAATTGTTCTCAGAAGCAGCCAGGCTTCTGAAACAATCCGTCATAACGTTTCTTCACCCGCAGCTACAAAGTTACTGACCAACTGATGCTACTTCTGTTACAAGACCAACAGTGATGTAACTTCTGTGGCTGAACAAAAATAACTGTAAAATATATTAAATAAATGAATAAAAGAGTGTTTCGTCCATAACTTAAAAATATAGTAATAATTTAAATAAAATACTTATTGGATGCAACATCTGCATGTATGTACTGTAAGTTTAAATTTGTTTTACTTTGTGTAACTAGGTTGTTGTGTGTTACCAGGTCCCACTTGACAATGACATCTAGATCCCAATTGGGTTTTACCTGGTTAAATAAAGGAAATAATAAATAAATAAGTAAAAATAACTAATTGGAAAACTGTTCCCTCACGATGACTGTATCATTTATTAAATTTATAAATTCATTATCATGATAATAATTTTGATTGTTGGGATTGTTATTACTATTTCCTCCACTGTTTATTCAATGAAGATAGCAATAAATGTGAAAATATGGTTAAATGCAGTTACTGTTTTGCAGTTTAACGTTACAAAATACACTTCTTTGTGCAACAAATTGGAACGTTTTCCTAGAGCAGTATTTGTGATAGTGGGGAACTTCCTATCGTTATCGCAGTAGTACCACAAAATATCGCGATAGAAATTTGAGTCCATGTCGCCAACCGTTACTCCCCCTCACCTGTGGGGGCGCTGCATCACGAGCCACTAAAGGAAACGACACAAAACAAAAGCCTCAGAAGGAGACACTGATCGCAACTTCCTTCTTCACAAAATGTCTGCAAAAACGGAAAGCCGTGAAATGTTAGTGATTATAGGATTTCTTTTCGTCTTCTGGAAAAGACTACGAGCTATTTTCTCCCGGTCGCGCTGGACACCAACGTTTGTTTTGGTTATATTTACCCAGAATGCCTTGCGCTATGGTTAGCTTCTTGCTGTTTTTTTGAGCGTTCCCCAGTCCAAACCGCACCAGAATTCACTTCAACCGAACCAAGACCTGAGCCTTTAAGGCCAAGTGAAAAATAAACCTCGGACCCCAGTGATGTAGAGCAGCTAGCTGATACCAAGAACACATGCTAAGCATTAACTCAATGGGTCGGTTTGTGTTTGTGGGTCAACAGGGTTCGGAGCTGAACGGATATCTGGTGGGTCGGGGGAATTCCAGAGACATTGATCTGAATCGAAACTTTCCGGACCTCAATTCACTGATGTATTACTACGAGAAAACCAACGGACGGAACCACCACCTTCCTCTGCCAGACAACTGGGAACATCAGGTCAGTGTTACTGGAGATACTTCAATTATAACGTGTCTGTTAAAAACACTGAAAAGACAAATTGGCTTTTCTCGCTGCCTGACATTAAATAGACTTAACTGTTTCGGGTCAGCTAGAGTTTAAAACGTTACATTTCCTCAGTATTTGGTAACATTGCCTTTTAAGCTGTTAAAAGTTTAAAAGCAGAGTTGGGTAGTAACTAGTTATATTTACTTTTTGGAAAAAATTGTACTCTGTGGAGTACTTTTTACTTGAGTAATTTTATTATTGAAACTCTTACTGGATACTCTACCCAATCTGAGTAACTTCACTGAATGACGAACAAAACTGTTTTAAATTTAAATGTAAATTTAATGTAATAAAATTTCCATTTGGGATCAATAAAGTATATTTGAATTTGAATTTTGAATTTTTAACCAAAAATTCATCCGACACTCAAATACCAACAGCTTTTTTGTTAAAGGTTTATACTGAAAGAAATTGATTTGGAAACTGTTTGCCTGATTTTGTTATTTTGTGATAAGGTTATTCATATGAATTATTTTCATTTTAGTCTCTAAAATACCCAAATTTTCACAAAAGTTTGTATTTTTGTCTGCTTGTTATTTTTAATTAAATGATTTATATTTTGATCAGTTACTTGAATATACCTTTTACCAAATAGTTTTTTTTTTTTTTTTTACTTTTAAGTCATTTCTTGGACAAACACTTTTTAATTTTTTTCTGCTTCTGTGACAGTTGCTTAACAGGTTGTTGCTAGGTAACCAAAAAATGAGTGAGTTGCTAGGCAACTAAAGAGTGACTGAGTTAGTTGATTCCACTGTAAAATTATTGAATATTCTACCACACAAAATGATCTTCAAGTGATCTTGTGTCTATCTCAATATATTATTACTGATTTATTGTCCCACCCTATTATATTAAATGTAAATAATCTGGTTCTGGCTGGATACATGTATTAACTTAAGAGAAATGACTAAATGAAAGAAAATACACAAGAAGGTGAGGAGATAAAAGAAGCCTGGGGGAAACTGAATGAGTTTGTGTGTGTATGTGCTGAATAAAGAGCAACTGTAACATTGCTGGGTTTCTTTGGCATTAACTTTGTTGATATTTATAAATTGGCGAGTTTTGCACAGGATCGGATTGCTTTACCAGCTGAGCTACGGCAAAGTAAAAAGAAACTGATGATAATTTTAAGCAATTTGGTGCAGATGTTGCACTCTTTAAAGTTAATAATCCAAAAAAAAAAACACTCTACAGGTGGTTTGTTTTATGTTGTAAGTGTGTAGAGTGACTTTCTTTTAACTCCTCTGAACAGTTGTGTTTTACTATAAAAGCTAGTCTCCGCTTTGTTAACACAAATATCAAATTTTATGTTGTTTTCATGTATTTGTTTTAGGTTTGTGCATGTAAAAAAGCACAGAAAACATCTTGAAAAACTAAAATTTCAAGTAAAGAAAGCACATATCTTTCATGTCTTTCTTTTACTGTCATTTTTAGAAGCTGCAGTTTTGTGACCATTACCTTTAAAGTCTCTTTGAGGGTACAAACTGTTGGCTTGACTTTACAGAGTAAATACCATCATTGAGTCTGGCTTTAGAAGACACCTGGCTTCGTTCCAGGTGATCGAATGGCTTCTGTAGTTCGCTGTGTACTTGCTTCAGGGCACTCAAGCGTGAAATGAACAGTAGGGGGATTTATAAAAGCATGTGCCGTCAAACTATTGAAAATAGTCTGCCAAAAGGCACGTTTCCAGCATGAAGGTCAGGTCCTTGGGGAAGTCTCAACTTCTCCTCTCGAATGCAGGAAGAAAAAGCTGCTGTTCATGATTAACCCTTTTAAGTTTTCCTACCAGCTGGAATGAATATTGTAGCCTAACGGATTTCCATTTAATCAAGAGACAACAGCGTCCTTCAACCTATTGTGCAAAGTTGAAAGTAGATATGATGGTGTTTGTATCACATTTTAGGAGATTTCCATCTGCTTTTAATAATGAAATGATGATAATTAGTCACTTGAAATGTTCATAAGGTTTCATTGCTTTTTCAGAAACCAAAGCCTGTCTCCTGTTACTGTTGTTCAGGTTTTAAACAAGTTAAAAAATTCGGTGTCATGTTCAGTTTCTGGTCGTTTCTAATTGGAGGCAGACTTGAAGAGCTTTAATAATGAAAAATAAAGATTTAAAGACATTTAAAGAGAACTGCACTGTCTTTACTGTCTTTACAAAGAGTAAAGACAGGAGCAAACAAAAACCAGGACCTTAAATACAGAGGTGTAAAACAATAAACCAGGTGAACTTATCAAAAGGAGACGTGGAAACAGTTGTGGCAGAAGGAAAGCGGAGAAACTGAGAGAGGGAGACTCATTAACAGAAAGGGAGAGAAAGAACAACAAAGATTTAAGAGAAATAAATCCAAATGCACCAGAAACTAAACACAAAAGATTGAACTGATAATTTATTAATGAAACAAACACAAGAAGACATGGGAAAAAAAGAACGACATCATGATCAAAACAAACACTCAAGGAGTTGGATAATTATTGCTGATTCAATTACTTCTTCAACAGTAAAACATTTACTAAGAAAAGAAAAGCGCAATATCAATAACATCATTAAGTAAAACCCTCTCTTGTAATATCAATTTAAACAGTGGCATGTAGACTTTTCACTTGCAATATAGAATAATTCATCTCTGCATCAACAGATAAAACATGCTTTATACAGGAAACTTTCCATGATTTGTTTATTTTTAAAATATTTACACAACTATTAAATAAAAAAAAAAGTTGTTGTCAGTGTAATCATAATGTAGCAAGACAAAGTAAAAAAAATATAACAAGTGATATAAATATATAATTCTAGACTCTTACATTACTGGCAAACTGGTTTAGGAGACTGGTTTCTCATCCCTGAACTAAACCAGTCTAATCAGAAATGCTGTATCCTCAGAAAACATTTTGTGTCTGATTTTTACTCTCAAGCAAACGTGAGGAGTTTATAATTTACGCCCTTTTCACCTCCACGTTTTTCATTAAAAGGTTAAAACTACTGTTTTTCTATCTGGCAGCCACAGTTTGTCACAGATGGCTGCTTCCAGACTGGGAGACACAACTGTGCCACTGTTATCGCCATGTTATTCATGCTGGTCAGGGTAACATTTAGTGGAAACATGAAGCCACAAGCTCTGCGTTAGCCTTCAGGCAAATCAAGGCTGCATGCTGTAATTTAGCCAAGTGATAATAATTCACTCAAAGGGAGGATTGAAGTGAAAAATGCCTCACTGTTCTTCAGATGTGGAGAAATGTCTTAAGATTTACAGAGACTGGAATATTTAGTGAAACTCCTCCATAAATAGAAAATCTTATGTTTTCATCTTTTGCTAATTACTTGGTAAAATGATGTTTTGATGTTGTAATCACTACCTTTTAGTAAAGTTTTGAAAAAACCTCACTGTGAAGCAGTAAATTATAACATGTGCAATACACTGTAAAAAAAGAAATACTAAAATCTACTCAAAACTTAGGCAGCACTTTACAAACAATATATTTAATGAGATTTTACAGTCAAAGTTAATTTAAGCCTTTTACAATCAGTAATGTCATCTTAAGTATACACAAATAAAAATATAATTAATTTTAATTAAAAAAAGCAAATTAAGTAGGAAAAAAATTTTTTTACACTTGTACAAGTTAATCCTAAAAATTTATTTAAGTTAATGTAAACTAATCGAACAACAGTGTACGTGTTTGTGTGTGTACTAGAGACAGGAGAAAGTAATTATACAATAATTAGAATAAAGATGCAATGTTACTAGAGGAACATATTAAAATTATGGAAGAAGTTGTTTTAATAAGAACAAAGCTTTAAAAATGTGTTGAAATTCTTTTAAAATTACTACTTAATTCTCCTTAAATTATTACTTCATTCTGGTGATATTAAGACTTTAGTTTTGTATTATTTCAACTTTATTCTGGGGACAACTATGACTGTGTTCTTGTAATGAAAGCAGATATACTTTGTCATAGAGTTGACCTGAATTGAAAGCCTAACCTGTAAAACACGCTTGTTGAACAAAATGGCGGCATTGGGCATTCTGACATCACTCTGAACTGTGGAAACCAATGGAGTGCATTAGTGACAAGAATCCAGACTTTTCAAACATTAAGTTCTCAAAAATAATTGATTTAGCCCATTCATCATTGCACTGTAACCCTCAGCATTACTTTGTTTCAAATTCTCACCCTGACTCTTCCTCACAGGTTGAACCTGAGACTCTGGCAGTCATAAAATGGATGCAAAACTACAATTTCGTCTTGTCGGCCAACCTCCATGGAGGAGCGGTGGTGGCCAACTACCCCTTCGACAAGTCACGAGACGCTCGCATTCGAGGGAGGACCACGTACTCGGCCACTGCGGATGACATAATCTTCAGGCAGGTGTGCAGCTGCTTAAAAGTTCCTTCCAGATGTTGCACATCTGACCTGATCTCATTATCTGCTGCGTATTTGTGTAAGCATCTGAATGATGGGGAGTGTACGTGTTTGTGTGTGATGATAGTTGGCGAGGACGTACTCGTACGCTCACAGCTGGATGCACTTAGGCTGGAACTGCGGAGACTTTTTTCACGAAGGCATCACCAACGGAGCCAGCTGGTATTCTCTGTCTAAAGGTAAACAGTTAACTCTTAACATGTAGTGTCCTCTGTTCATGTTGCTGACTTGTTTGTCTTTTCTCACCTTGTAAATATATTCTCTTGACTTCAGCGCTTTTCAGCATTTCCTGCAATATTTGTTTTTTGGTTTTCACCCAATACTTTGATGATTGCTTTGACACTGTATACCGTCCCAAGCCTTTTTCTGGAAAGCTGGTCATTAACCAGGTTTGCGTTTGTTAAACAAACCCTCTCATTTGATTCGTGTTTGGACCATTGTTATGTCTCAACAATGTTCAACTGGCCAGTTTTTCTTTTCGGAAAATGGCTTTCTTCCCTTTTTTCCTTAGTCAAGTTTATTTGTATAGCACTTTTCAGCAACAGCAGTTCAAAGTGCTTTACATCATGAAAACATGCAGTCACTGATTTTAAAACAAGCAATAAACATTGCATTTTGTTTATGTCATTGTTAAAATCATCAAGCAAAGACACATCTGGTATGTTGATCAATAGCTGTGTTTCCATTATAAATGTTTGCAAAACTTCCAGATTAATTCAGCATAGAAATTTTAGTAATTCAAAAATATGGCATGCCATCAGATTTTAGCGGTTGTATGATTTCTCTTTTGTCTTTGGTTAAAAAACAAACAAACAAAAAAAAAAACACAATTGTTTTCTCCTGCTAGCACTAAACTCTAGCGTTTGTTTTGGTTGTATTCACCCCGCATGCTACTTGCTATAGTCCGCTTCCTGCTTTCAGAGCCACTTTTGGTCCACTTGGCATTCACATACATTTTTGAATGGCACCAAGATTAAATTTAACTTTAACTGGCCTAAAACCTAGTCTGCTTCGGGTTTTAGGTGGACCAGAGTTTGCTTTTTTAGTCTGTATCAGTGTTTTATAGCGCATTCACATCCTCCCAAACAAACTGAACTTTCTAGATAAACTAACTGGAGTTGCGTTAAAGCAGACTAAACAGGGCTAGTGTGTGCATGGTTGTTTTTTCTTGTGTTTCTCTTTGTTGCCCTAAGATGAACTGGCAACCTGTCCAGAATGTGCTCTTGGATGAACATAGTTTAATAAAAATTATGAAGTCATGTTGAGCAAACCCCTATGCAGCCAAAGGGAACGAGTATTCAAATTCTCAGCTGCACACAAGCACAGACTTGGTAAAAAAAAGACAAGTATGGGCGAGGCCTGAAATCCAGTGATAAAATTTGGATTTTTTTTTTTTTTTTTTATCTCTGCCACGGGGGAAAATAGGTAAAGGTTGGACTATCTGTTGGGTAATGTTGTAATGCTGTGTTCGGTTTACTCTAGAAGTTGCAACGTTTAAGTCAAGCTTCATACTTAACTTATACTGTACACAGAGGATTATTATAGGGCTAATTACTATTATCGTCACAGTGTGTCGATTTAGATTTATGCAGAACTCTTAGAAACGAGTCAAAGGTTCATCAATTTAAAGTAATGATTTTGATCTATAAATGTAGTTTGAAACTGACCAAGGGGCAACATGACTGACAAATATATCAGGATATAAGCATTTCCTACCAATGGATAATTTTGGTTTTAAATATCTGAAATACTGACAAATGGGCGGTGTCATCTTTTTTTTTTTTCTCAGCTGCGTTGTCTTTATGTTTTTTGTTTAGTCTTTTATTTTTTTATTTTCCTCTGAGCAGTTACGAGGCACAGGAGCAAAACATGAATCTGCTACTCTATAGGTTGTTGCTAGGTAACCAAAGAATGAGTAAGTTGCTAGGTAACCAAAGAGCGAGTTAGTTGATTCCGCTTGAGAAGTTTCCTCTACCTACATTAGTTCAGTGAAATTATTGAAAATTCGATCAGACGTGTTATTTACTGATATTGATAACAATATATATTTGTATTTTTTTTAATCGTCCAGCCAATAAACTTTGAAAAGTCCATAAATAAGTCTGTAAATGTTTCTAGTTGGTGTACTGTTATATCAAAATCAAAGTGGAGGAAAGTTTCTGTATTCTTTTTTCTTCTGTTAAAAAAACAAAAGAATGATGAGAGATTTACATGTTTACGCTGTAATGAGGGATAGAAACAAGCTTGTTAATTTAAATTGCTGCTAAACAGTATAATCAGACTATCGGTTTGTGTTTGTTGCCATAAGAAAAATGGCACTTACCCAGCAAGAACAGTGATTGAGAAATGAGACCCATTTTTCCACTAAATACTTATCTAAAACTTCAAATGTTTATCTGCCCGTTAGAGCAAGTGTTCAGCTTCATCTCAGTTGAAAAGTATGTGAGGCTGCAGAGCTTTACGAATGAGTCGTGAGTTTTTCAATGGGATGAAACCAGCCGCAGTCTCATTTAGCAAGAGTATGTCATGTTTAATTTAGCAGGTATTTCGCTCCAAATGTTGTGTCATGGTCTGTGAGGGTACGTTTCAGCCTTTCAACTTCCAAGTTTGAACTTCTTCATGGACATCAAGAGAGACGAGAAGCTTCTTGAATAAAAACATTTCAAATCTAATTTTTATTTTTGTTTGTTGGGACATTTTTGTCAACTTCATGTTGTCTGACTAATAAGTGAACCTTTGGTTCTGAACCATAAAACTATTTTTAATCATAGTTAAATCATGGATTAAAATGAGGTAACTACATTTTGATCAAGAGCTGTGTTGATTTGGATCGATTTCTCTCCCAAAATTATCAATTGAAAAACTACATCTTGTATTCACTCACGTCCAGACCTGTCACAATAAACCAATTAATCGCATGGGGAAATAAATAAATAATTTTCCATGTCTTTTATTTATTGTTTTTCTTGTTTCTCTGTTTTTACCAAAAACTGAATGATAAAAGTCTTCAGTCTAGTGTTTTGTTTTTTTTGAAAGATAATTTTGTTTACAAAGACTTCATTTTCATTTTATTTGTTGTTTTTCTTTATTTATTTTGGATAATTAAAATGCCTTCCAGTGTTTAAATGTTAATTAGAATTTAAAAGTTATTGATACTTGAGAATGTCTTCTTGTATTATTGTGCCATTATTACTATTGTATTACTTGGTCTCAAGGCATCAATATTATTGTTTATCACAATAATATTCTGGGGCAATTTATCATCTAGCAAAATTTGTTATTGTGACATCTTAGTCTGATGTGTATAAACATTTGTTTATTAATCTGACAAGATAGGAAAAGTGTTCAGTCTTTGTCTCCAAAAACCTTCAGAGAAAGTGAGATTTTTCTTCTAAAATCAAACAGGAATAGATTCATCATCTTTCATTTATTGTTTCTATTTACTTAAGGCATGCAGGACTTTAACTACCTGTACACCAACTGTTTTGAGATCACTCTGGAGCTGAGCTGTGACAAGTTTCCTCCAGATTCGTCGCTGCCCAGAGAATGGCTCGGCAATCGAGAGGCGCTGATTTCGTACCTGGAACAGGTTAGAAAAATTCACCCTGTTGTTAATTTAGTCCTTCTAGTGAACTCTTTTTAAATTTGGCCTTCAGTTTCAGAGAAATATTCCTGCCAATGAGTGTTGTGGTTTGGTTTTAAAATGAAATGTGCTCTTAATTCACTGCGATTAAAATATATAGTCAGGAAGTCTTATTTCACAAAGGGGGATAATTATTTTTCCCCTCATTGTGGTGAAACTGAAATCCCTTCATTCTGTGGAAAGTTTATTGTTTTGGAAAGTTTGTTCAGCATGTAATTTGTAACCCCTCCACCATTACGGTTAACAGCTATCCATGGTATTGGTATTAAAAAGTTTCTCATGATGTTTTTGATAATAAAAACTCCAGCAGTTTTACTTTTCTTTTTAATGCCATCTGTATGGCTCCAGGTGCATCATGGGATAAAAGGCATGGTGTATGACGAGAACAACAACCCAATCAGTAAAGCTGAGATTGCTGTCGCTGGGATTAATCATGATGTCACAACCGGTAAGACTTTAGTTTGTTTCTACTTATATAAATGTTTTTATAACAATTCAGTTTTTGTTATAAAAATATAATAGCATGTATTAATACATGCTATTAGCATGTATTAATGTATTAATACATGCTATTAATACATAGCATGTATTAATAGGTGCTATGTATGTAAATTTGGTTCTTTTGGCTACCCATTTTGTGCATTTTTAGAGTTATTTGTGAAATCTGAAAAGAAATTTCCATTTTCTAAACAATAAAGTAGCTTATTTTGACCATTTGGATAGTTGTAGGAGGCAGAAATTATAGCAACGGACTTACACATCTGGAATAAATAATAGCTATTTGATGCAAAAACAGACGTCTAAATAGTTTCCATTGCTGGAGGAGTGCACAGTTGATCCGACTGTAGGAGAAGTGGACAAAATGAAAACAAGAGCAGTGGGTTTCAGGAAGAAATAGATCCTCCTCTGCTGGTCGAAGGGAGAAATGCACTTCTCAAAGAAGTCCAGTCTAAATACAGTGCTGGACAGAGGTTTACATCATGATAATATCGATAAGAATTCGGTGTACAAGTTTGAATTTATTCTAGATTTTCCTTAATCCACACAAGATCAAAGTTATACATATAGTGCTCATTTACAGGTGTACCTTCACTAATATTAGGTTAAAAGTAGAACTGGACAATAAATCAATAGCAATATGTACGCAATCGACACATGGTATGAACATAAAATACATCTAAAAGAAGATTTAATATAAAAAATATTCGTCTAGACAAAGGAAAGGCTTTCACCACTCAACCTCTAACAACCAGCTGAGCAAAGCTCACTCACTTTTCGGTTACCTAGCAACTCACACGTTCCTTGGTTACCTAGCAACAGTTTGGTGAGTAACTGTCGCAGCAGCAGTTTGAAGTTCTGCCACTTTCCCTCATGACTGCTTAAAAATGACAACAAAACAACAAAGGCATGAATTGAAAGCTGTGAATAAAATAGGAAAGATCATGGAACGAGTTTGGTTTTATTTCAGATATTTAAAACAGAAAAAACAAATCAATTATTATACATAACAACTGATGTGAAACACTTGTACCGTGATTTATTTTTCAGCTGTGTCGGCTCAAAGTCCTTTAGGCAATTGAAGCTCAGCGAATAAAAGTTTACTTGCCAGTAACCTTGTTAATGTGCTAATGGTGGAGAAACAACCTACTGTTATAGGAAAACTGCTTATCCGCTGTCATTGGTGGCCATGCTAACTAGCCTGAGCATTAGTGGTTAGTTGTGGTGAACCAGCTGTCGAGAGCAAGTCTTTTAGGACCATGTCTGATTTTAAAGCCACATGTTTCCAGTTCTGATTTGTAAATGGCAATGTAAAATAACAATTAACACAACCTCAACCTCTGTGTTGTGGATTCCTCCAGGTGTGGATGGCGACTATTTCAGACTTCTGCTGCCAGGAACTTACACCGTGAAAGCCTCTGCTCCAGGTTACCTACCTTCATCCAACGCGGTGACGGTGGGACCAGCTGAGGCTATCCAGGTTGAAAGATTTCAGAAAATTCCTACTTTGAAAGATTTTATTGTTTAAAAAGCGGCTGAAATACTCACCTTTGTTAAAACTTGCTCCCTGGCAGCTTCATTTTTACTTGAAAAAAGCTCCCAAACAAAACCTAAAGGGGAAGCACCATCATGGGAAGAAGAACATCTCCGCCCACAAGGCGTCACTGAAGCTCGGCCCAAGATGAAAGATGCACAAAAACGCAGAGAAGTCAGAGAGGAGGCATACTCAGCATATTAATTATGTAAATGATACATGTTCATGATATATCTTTGTAGTCTTAGGGTAATTATGGAATAAAAACATTTCTTTTGTTGTTAATGATTATAAATCGTCACATATATATGAAAGGATTGTTCCAAGCCCAATGTATTTATGTAACAGTGTTGATATGTACGAACACAACTGTTTGTGTAAGCGGGAAAAAAAGCAACTTTTTTGTTGTCTTGGTTACGCAAAATTTGATGAGAACTGTAAAAGGAATTAAAATGTTTTTACAATTTTTCTACCAGCTCTGAATTATTTTTGCACTGATTATCCTTCATGCTTATGAAAGGAATATGTGTTTTGCATGTAGAAATATATAAAATTATAAGTAGATGCAATTTAAAAGTTAAGAATAAAACTGCCTGAATTCTTAACATAATTTTGAAGTTGATAACACACATTACTGATCTAAAAAAAAAAAAGAGAAAAAAGCTGGAAAACACGTTCACATGTGCATTTTCTTGCCATGGACGCTAGAGGTCGCTGTTGTAAGAAAACAGCGACCTCTAAGTGATTCCTAAATGATTTCCTCCATCTCTCACCATGCTTTTTGTTGAACGTTTTTCTGTTTTATATCAGTATTTGTAGTACTACACCTTTATTTGCACTAGAGGTAATAAATTGTCATTCTTATTAAAATTACAAACTACTTTCCATAAACCTCGATGGTTGATTTGGTAGATTTTAATCTGAGTTTATAGAGTGTAAATTAATTGCAGCTTCTGTGGTGTCAATATGTACGGAGGGACAGAAGTGCCAAAATACAAATAAATTATTAAACTGTTACTTACAATACTGATCCTGTGCTTCCAGCAGGTGGCAGCAAATTATGATGCAAATAAATTTGAATTAAGGAGTTAATTATAGCCCTCGTTTAATTTGTTGGGAGTTATTTTAGGTTTAGGACCTGATCAAATGGTTATTATTAATGTTTTGAGTGATGAGGGAAAAAAGGAGTGCTGATGATGGGGTTTAAAATGGTCCCTTTTCCTGTTTTTATCTTTCATTTTAAAGATCTTAATTTAATTGGTTGTAGATAATCAGAAAACTTTGATTAGTTGGAAAAAAAATCACAGCATGACCCTTTAAATGATGGGGTGTTTTTATAATTTTTTAAATTTCTGACCTGCAGACTTTGTTTTTCTTTCTTTTGTTTTTAAACCAACAACAAAATATAACAGGTTATTGAGTAAAAGAAAGAATTTAATTTTCTTGAAAGATTATGTAGGCTTAAATAAAAATGACTTTTGTATGACATTCATTAAATTTTTCACAAAACTCGCGAAAAAAAAATTTGGATTTTTTTTTCACAGGTGGGAAAATAATTATTCAATTAATGATTCTGACATGATTAATTGGTGCATCTCTAAATGCGGTCAATCTTTTTTTCCAGTCATTTGAAACCAATGCAGAGCTATAATAGCCTCTCTGTTTGACACACCGGAAAGAGGAAAAGCGAACTTTTCTGGGCACTCGTTGAATTTGTGACCTTTCCCTGAAACAAACAAGTGCACTCATGAACCCTCTGCCATTTTGCCATTAAAAAATGTAATATTATAAATATATAACTGTCGTTTTAGTTGTAAACTGAGTGCAATTTCTAATACTAAAGTTATCCGAGGAGCATTTACAATGAACAATATTGACATTCGTCACTCATTGTATTACTAACATGAATTTCTGACATCAATTAAGCAATTTTCATTCATTTTTTGCCCACTAATGCATATTTCTCAACAGCTGATGCCTCTCAGTGAAACCAAACAGCAAAGCTATTGTTTGAGAGCTGATGTATTCTGACTGAGCATCAGAGTGATGCTCCACTCGCAGCAATATTGAGACAAAACAATAGACCCACATAATGCCCTGAGATGAAAGTGGCCACTGTGAAAACGGACAGAGCAGGCGTTTCACTCAGATCTGGAGGCTTCACTGAGTCCGTGTGTGAACGTGAGGTCACGCTTGCGTTTGTGTAAACTTGGCCGAAAGTGGCGTCAATGAAGCCCACCAGCGTCTGACAGTCGTGACTCTCTACACTTTTCTACCCACTGTGGTTGACTCACAGCAGATGGAGCAAGTGATGCAGTTTCAGAAAGCCTGGGTTTGCTTGGAGCCTTAAAATGCACTGAAACAATGAGATAATTCATTGTTATAAGAGTTTGTTTCTTTGTTGATGAATCAGTCATGAGTAAGGAGAATAATGTCAGATGAATATTTCAAAGATAATTAAACAATTAACAGACAACAGCTTTTGATTGTTACAAATGTATTTGGAAGTATATAACAGTTAGAGAGCAGCGTATAGAAATGGCAAACTTTGATGTTAAATTTAAAAGTAAAATAATAACAATAATCCATCATTTAATTTTTTTATTGTTTTGTTTTTTCTTTTTTTAAATAAGCAATTGTCATAATGATTACTTAACTAGAAAAATAATTCTCAAGTCTGCTGAGAAACTATTTATACTGAGGATGCACGAAAAACTGACAATTCATAAAATGAATGAAGGAAAGAAAATACAAAATAAAATAAAACTAGTAATTCAAGTTATTATTATTATTATTATTATTAGTAGAAGTAGTTGTAACTATTATAATTTTAATACAAAAGAATCCTTCATAATATGACAATCTTATTAATAATCTTAGAAATAATACAAATGTAATAATAATATATATATTTAAAATAATAGTTATTAATATGTAATTCTATTTATATAATAACAATAGTAATAACAGTAAATATTATGCAGATGGACACTTTTTATATTCTCAGGCAACATTTCCAGACACAAATGAAAATACAAATTAATTTACATTTAAAATAAAATCAAAATGAATAAAAACCTCCTTTGCATGTGTTTGTGTGACTAATGGGAATTCTCCTGCATCTTTTTTCCTTTTCCTCGCTCGCTCTTCAAGGCAGCGGCATCTCGCCGCCCTTATTTCCTGCCATTGTTCTGCATGTACAGGATTGCATATGAGGAAGCTGTCAGTACTGCAGACGCAGCACAAAAAGAGAAAAACTTGATTTAACTTTTCACACCACAACACAGAACGAGCAGTGGGTAGGAAAAAAAACATGTACTTTCGAAACCTGTAATCCTTTCTGAAGGGGCTGTGATTATCTTTTCATAAAAGTATGATTTAAGTGTCGCAGCCACTTCAAATGACAGTGTTTGAGACGACAGTAAAATAAAGTAAAGACAATCTATTCGCAATGGTGTTCTTGTTAACTACGTTTACGCCTGTCGTAGACTTTCACAAGCTGAAATCTCCAAGCTGAAAGCTCTAAATGTCACTATGCCACTGAAATTATTTAGTTTTGCAGTACAAGAGAAAACATGTATGTACATATCACATGTCTTATGTCATGCTACTTCCTAAAATGACTGTGGACATCTTTTGGTGTTATGTGACTGGACAGCTCCAGCATGTACTGAGTTGTGCATAAATTAGGTAATAAACTGAGGAAATGTTCAGGGTTTGACAGAATGAAGGAAATCTTTCATAAGCAATCACGCTATCTGTGCAAATTTTACATCACAATCAGCATGTTCAATCATTGGTTTGAGATTAAAATTACTGCAGGAACTTAAATAATAATAAAAAAATAAATAAACAGTATACCTGTATCATGTAATTTTTTATGCTAACCTCAGAGCTAATATGAGATTATGTGTGGAAGGTGAGTAAACTAAGGCTTTAAATTGAGTATTTTCTGCTTTTGAAGAGATTAAATAATCTTGAAAAGCATCATGTGCTCTGTAGCATTTGATAGAGAAGCTTTTGGATGCTTTAACACAATAAAAATAATAAAAAGAGTATGTATAGTTGAAGAAGTAATTTAAACCTGTTATACAGAATGTAATTAATATTCTGTATACAGGAACAGGAGACAGAACAGCCCAGAAATAAAACACAGTTGTTGGTCTTGCATGTAGCTATAGTGTATTTGACTGAACTCATGCTAGTCATTGTATGCCTCTGTATTTGTATTTCCTCTCTGTCTTCTCTGGGTAATTTTATTCAGCTGTTTCATAGTGACTTTTCTCCAGATGTAATCGTCGAGGTCTGCGTGATTTCTTAAAAAAAACAAAAATTAGGCAATTAGTTAATTTGTACATCCAATTAAATAAAAGTAAATCCAGGGACCCCAACAAATTTATTCAGGTGAACAATGTGCATTTAAATCAATAGAAAATAGGGTAAATAAATGCCTATTATATACACCTAGTAAGCTAAAAACGCCTGAAAATGTAGTTCAAACTGATACTCAGCTTGCTAAAGTAATTAAGAAAATATACTTTATTAATGTAATGAATATCAAAAATGATTATTTTGTTAAGTAATAATCAGTTCGCACAAACCTCGAGCTTTTTTTTTTTTTTTTTTTTTTCATTCAGGCATGCGCGGGGCACCTCTCTGTAAATGTGGGTGGCGTTGCTTGTATGAAGGCACGGGAAGGCGCAGAACAGCTCGCAACGGCTTGTCCCGTGCGAAACGTGATGACAGCTCCCCGCACGGAGACAGACAGTCACCCGTGGATCACCGTGGGCCACTTTCTCCCGTCACCATGCTCTCTTGACCTCTGGGATCGTCCGGGGAGACGCGGCTCGGTTCGACCCGTTGGAGACGCGTAGCTGCTGAAAAAAGTTGTGTCGCCGAGGGGAGGCAACTCTGCCACAACACCACCACCACCTCCTCACACATCACCGGCCCGAAGAAGAAGTTGGATATCTAGTCTGACTGGGTCTAACGGCCAGATCCAGGGATTCCAGAAACAACTCACAGGTAAGAAAAGCGACTAAAAGCTGAATACATTTAACCGTAACACATACCCAGGATGAACGACGTGGTTCTTTTTCTTCTTTTTTTTTCTTGGTGGACATTTTCACGTTGTTTTTTTTTTTTTTTTTTGTTCCTCTCCTGCTAAAGTAAATGCTTTGCAGACATAGTTTATTGTGCATCCTGTGTTGTGAATGGGGGTGAGCAGCACTAATGCTGCAGAGAAATCACCCTGCTGGGTGTCAGCTGTGGCCTCTGCTGTCAGTTGTTCCATTATGTGAACACAGTCTAACATCAACTCTAACCACAAACCCCTAAACCTTATAGCTGAGATCAGCTAGATGCATAAAGTCACTTTTTTTTAAAATCAAAATTAGTGTTGTATTGTATGATGCAGTGCAGTGAGAAACTATTTGGTCTCAATTCAGTTTAAAAGTACTTTATTATCAATGAAAGGTCATAATTCCTATCATTTAAGTGTCTTGAGTTTAAATGTCACTGTCAAGACATGCTTACAGTTCAATAGCTAGGCAGTAGAGCCAATATTTCACATTAATATGTTGTCCCAGCTGACACTGTCAGTTGTTGGTAATCACTGCTAATCCACCTCATTTACTTTTGCCGCTCCTCTTTAAATCCTTTTGAGATGCTGAAGTAGATTGATTATGATTGATGGAAGAAATAGTTTCTCTCTCTGCATCCATGGAGCTTCCTTTAGGATTAAGCTATAGATCTAATAATAACTCCCATCAAGCATTTGTAATAACTGCCATGTAGTTTTTCACATTACTGAGGTGGGATTTTGGCAAGGGAGATTGGTAGTACTGTAGATGAGCCATCAGTGTGCTGTTGGAGACATTTTGGTAGGTCAGTCACGTCTGAGAAGATGATCACTAATCATTGTTTCTCTATTTGTGAAAACGGCTCTCTGTGTGGTTAACTGGAGCTCTGCATAGAAATTACTTTGTTTATATCAGGGCATTGTGTGGTGTGTTTTTTATTTTTTAGATTGCTTAGCCTATTTCATATAGTCTAGCACATTCTGTTTAAGGGATTTCTTGATTCTTTTGATCTTGTATCATTCGGGGCCAGCTGTGGTCAAAAATTGGTTAATTATAGTTCATCCATTACTTAAATTTACATTAGTTTACTAATCTATAGCATGCTTGTCAAGTAGCAAAACAAGAAATGAATTATTTTAGAATTGCACTGCTAGCATGTCGAAGTAGTTCTGCTACGCTAGTTCCCTTTTGTTAATGTTTTTTGTTTGAGTTTGGCTTTTTAAAACAATTATTCTAGGTTTGGATTTTGTGCACCTGAAAGTTTTTTTGCTTTTACTTTTTTAGCATCCTGACATTTGCTGATGCTAGCATCATAATGAACCGTCATTAACATCTCAGATGCTCAAATAATAACCGGACCACAGCACAATTTTTTTATCTTAATAAGTTGAGTGAGCATTTGAGATTTGATATGTCCAATTTGTTTTATTATGCTCAATAGTGTTTGAGATGACCAGATGACCAGAAACATTCAAGGGTGACAAAAAAAAATCAAAAATTAATCTGTAATGTGCAGATACTCTATAACTTGTCCCCACCTGAGGCTGGACAATATATCAATAACAATACATATATAGTGATGGACACATGATGATCATTATCAATAGATAATGTAAACGATAGAATATTGAATAATTTCGGTGAATTCCAATCCAGAACCGCACAGCATTCTGGGGGATGTAGGCAGAGGAAAGACTTTAGCCGCCCAACCTCTCACAGCCAGCTAAGCAAAGCTGGTGACATCAATTAACTCGCTCACTCTTTGGTTACTTAGCAACTCACCCACTCTTTGGCTACCTAGCAACTCACTTACTCTTTAGTTACCGAGCAACTCACTCACTCTTTAGTTACCTAGCAACAACCTATTGGGTAACTTGCACAGCAGCAGTTTCAATTTTTGCCACCATGTCTCATAACAGGAAAGTCATGCCACCAGTTTGGTATTTCAGATATTTAAAACAAAAAAAAGTAATCAGTAATTATTGATATCAACTGATTTGAAACGCTTATATTGTGACACCCACCTTTAACACTGTTCTGACTTACATTATTGGCCATCTTCTCAGATAAATCTGGTCTATTTGTTGTTATCACAAACAGGGAATCAGGCAATCGCGTAGCGGCAACTAAATGCATTAATAAGTATTAAAATGTGGTGAAGACAACTTGCAAAAGTTCAAACTTAGCATCTGACTGGCAGAGAACAAGGATTTAGACTGGCAGACAGATGGCAATCAAAGAAAGACAGTAACTGCTTAATTAACCAACTTGTTAGAACCAATATTTGCAGAATACCATTTCTGAACGCAGAAAACGTCATAACTTGAAACAGATGGGCTACAGCAGCAGAAAACCACACCGGGTGCCACTTCTGTCAGCTAAGAACAGGAAACTGAGGCTACGATTCACGCGAGGTCACCAAAACTGAATGTTACCAGACTGCAAAAACATCGCTTGGGTCAACGAGAACTGCGAGAGTTTAAGAAATGGTCAGAATTTGGTTTCAACAACATAAAAGTATTGATCAGTGATGCAGCATAAGTGTGGGTTGATTACCATTGTCAAGGTTTTGAAATGTTGCAGTTTCAAATGTGTATTTTTTGCAGTAGTTTACGATCCTTTTAATGAGATGAAGAAAATGTTTTAGAGGAATCAGTTGCTCTGCCTTTCCCATCCTCTGTGTTTTAATCTATTTTCTATTTTCTCTTGTCTGTTAGAAAGTAAATCAGCTGATTTTGGAAATTCATGGATTGAAAATGAAAGGATAACCACCTATTAATGTTATTAAGATGAAGCTACAGTTGGCTAGAGCAGGATAAGCAGCAGACTGCAAATTTGATGCATTTGTTGCCTGGCCAGATGAGGCATCTCAGACCATACAACTGCTGTTTTGGACACTTATCTTTTAAATGTAAAAGTAAAACTTCTGGGTAATGCTGACGTTAAAAAATGAGGAGTTTCCTCTTTTCCAAGTTGGCAAGAACAGAAATGGGAAACTGATTGTAAACGAGCTTAAATGTTGAAGATTTTTTCTTTTGTAGAAGATTTTTAATTAGCCATGCTGGTTAATTAGCACAGATAGTTTATTTACTTCCAGTTTTACTTCATTAAGACAGACAGGAGGTTATTTAACACAATAACAACATTTACTTAAGACTGTAACTGTGTACCAGTTAAGCATAATTTAAATGCACCTGCCCTGATTATTGTTGAGTCATTTCCGAGGGCTAAATATTGTCCAACACAGGACTAGCAAGGTGTGCTCAATAAAGTGCCTGATGACTTTACATTTTTGTAAGGATTTGAGTTTTTCTGTGTTTTTATTTTAGGTTTTTGTGTCTTTTGAGTCTCTCAGGTGTGTCTCGTTCCCTGATTACCCTCTCTGTATTTAAGTTCATCTGTGTTTTTGTGCCTTTGTCGTTTCTGTCCTCTCTGTCTTGCTGTCCAGATGTCTCACCAGTTGCTACCAGCAGATTAGCTTTAACCTTCAGCTCTGCTGCCTGGATTTTGGACTTTTGCATTTCTGGATAGTAGAGATGTTTGTTTCCTGGCTGTTAATTTCAAGGATTTATGTGGGTTTTGCTGACAGTGTTGCATCACATAAACACAGAAAAACACACTGTTAGATTCAAAATGAAAGTTATGTTCAAAGTGAGACATGACAAGACTTTGGTTGTTGTTCAAATGTTTGCTGACACAATCGGCCAGAAATATTGTTAAATGTACTTAAAGACTTTATTCATCTGAATTTTGCCATAAACCAGTTTGATTCAGCCTTACCTCTGTGCTTCAGCAACTCATAAAGGTTTTTAATGCATTTCTTACACTGAATTATTAAAGGCTAACGGGGTCAGATATCTGAACATGGTAATGAAGAAATATGAGATCAGTGTTTACCTTTGTGTGCATTACATGTCTCACTAGCAACGTATAGTTGTTTGCTTATTAAATTTGAAAAGTTGTGCTGTTTTGTGCGTTTCAGAGATTAAACAGATGGAGTTCATCTTGACATGCTAAACAAAAGTTCCAGTTAAAGTAAAAATGAAGTCAGTTATTGAAAATATATGGAAACAGGTAGTGAAAAACTCCATTCGCTGAATTAACTTAGACATTTTTGCTGTTCATGAAACTATGTTTTATGTAATTTTTAATAAAAGTTATGAGTGCGTGCATGTCACTATACTTTAACTGCTCTCCTCTCTGCCTTACGTTTTTTATTAATCAGACGACAACTGAACTCGGCATGTTTGCATTGATTTCATTAAAATCTGACAAGTTCAGAGCTAGAAACCAAGTATCATTAATCAACAGATGTGTTTATATAAATAAATGACAATACTTTCAAACATTTTACACTCTGCCATTATAAAATAGTTTATAGTTCACAAAATGTAAAGGTTTATGTAATACATCTGAAAGGATTTATTTGAAGAAAGCTGTAAGAATTACAGTTTTTTTTGTGTCTCCTTTTACAGCTTATATGTTTTGTAAATCTCTGACTCTTAAAATGTGAACAAGATCTATAATTAAGGAAAGCAGTTCAGGGTTTCCCCCAGAAAACTTGCGAAACCCGATGCTTGGGGCGCTTGGGCACTCATCCAGGCGGCCGCCATGTTTGAGTTAAAAACTTTTTAAAGTTGACCGTAAATTTGAAAATATCACCTGATAGTTATGCATTATTGGAAAACTGGTAGATTAATACCTAAACACCAACTATAAAGACTTAAGAATGGAAATATAAAAAAAACCAACTACAATAAATAAACAATTCTCAGCCTGATGGGGGGGCAAGTAAAGCCTGGTAGCCCGCCAGGCTTATTATAAACTCTGGGAAACTCTGCAGTCAACTTAATTTAGTTCCTGACTTTCTAACTGGTATTAAATATTCTTAGCAGCAGAGTTGAGTCAATGTCACACCTTGTGTGAAGAGCAGTTGTTGCTAACCACACTGCAAAAACGAAAATGGCGCACTTAGTCAAACTTAAATTTTATTTACATTTGTTGAAAGTGACAACTGAATACATTTACTTGAATAAGGTTAATTTGATTACTTTGATTAACAGATGAACTAATTTTTTAAAGTTTGGTGACCTGTTTTCTGTTTTTCAGAGCAGAATTTAATTAAAATGTTAAAATTATATTAGCATATGTAGCATTAGTTCTTGCAAACAGAGGTGTATCTGTTTATTCTTGTCAGAATGTAGATGCTTATCTTAACTCCCTGATTTTTAAGTTTGTATTTGTTTCCAAATCTACAACAAACAAAAGTTGAAAGCTGAAAATGATAAAGCAGAACAGCTTTGCTTCATTCAACCTAATCTTCTGCTCACTATTTTTTTTTAAAGTTGCTTGATTAACAACAAACATCTTCACAGATAATTTTATGACTTTTGCGTTTCTTTGCTCCCTTTTAATCGCCTCACTCACTCTGAAAGCAGCTAATTTTAAGTTTTTTTCCAACCACTTTGGCACCAAACAGCATGGTTTTCTTGCTAAGTTGTAATGAGAACACGTTATAAAAAGAAGCAACATTCATTCAGTTTTTATGCTCCTTTAATCTGGAACAAACGTCCAGAAAGCTGCAAAACAGCCAAAGCAATGACTTCCTCTAAATCAAGACTGTTTTTGATTAACATAACTGGAACATCATAAATTATAGCCTGTTTTTTAATCTGTCGTAATGGTTTAGCCTTTACTTTAATTCTTTTTGCTTGTTTTTCCTTCTGACTGTGAAAAGCACTTTGAATCGGCTCATTGCTCAAAATGTGTGCCAGAAATAAAATTGTCTTGTTTATCTAAAAATGTGGCAGTAGTAACATTTATTATTGTGTTGATAAAACACATCATTTACAGATCATGTGTTTAGTAAAGTTTGTGAAGGGAAATGTAGCCATTTTAAACTTGATCAAAACGTCATTGGAAATTAAACGACAGTCAGAAATATGAAAGTTTCCCCCAGGAAACTTGCTAAGCCTGTTGTTTGTATGTTAGGGCAGACATTTATTTATTTTTTTTTAAATGACAGGAAATTTGAAAATATCACTTAATAATTATGTGTTATTGGAAGATAAATATCTGAGCGCCAACTATAAAGTCTTAAAAATGCAAACATTTTTTAAAAACTTGGTGGGGACACAAGTAAAGCCTGGTGGCCCGCCAGGCTTATAATACATTGTGGGGAACCCTGAATATGGCAAGCATCAACTTTTCTCATAAAGACTACTTGATTCCTATTTGAGTAAATAACATGAACTTGAACAGTTTTTCCTTTTAATTTTAGACATTATTTTCTTCATAGGCATGGATATTTTAAACATTTCCGAACCAGAGATCTCAAGGATTTTCAAAGTTTTGCAGCTTTTTCTAAAATCTTAGATTTTTTTTGTTTGGGAGCATTATCAGCCTGGCGGGCCACCAGGCTTTACTTGTGCTTATTAATTTAAGTCTTTGGAAAATGTTTGCTTTTTTTTTTTTTTTTTTTTTACAACTTTATAGATGATGTTCAGGTATTAATCTTTCAATAACACATAATTATCAAGTGATATTTTCTAATTAAACTTTAAACATTTTTTAACTGGGAAACACGATGGGCTGCTGGATGAAGGACTGACCTGGGATCCAACCACCGGGTTTAGCAAACTTTCAGGGGGAAACCTTGTCGGAGGAGTAATTTCTCTGACTCACCATTGATCCAAAGATATTATTGCTTAGCTCTGCGGTTTAGCCATGTTGTCCCATTACGGCATTTCTTCCCACTTTGTAGCTTATAACAGTATAATCCATCGAGGGATTGGCATTCGAGTATTTTGGCAATACCTGAATAAATTATTGCAGGGGAGGATTATAGCAAGGCTTGTCTGCTAAGATGATTCATAAATGCATTAGAAGAACTTTTATCGAATTATAAAGCAAATAGATTTTAGCAGAGTGGCCTGGAAATCTCTCATTGTCCTCAGTTCACCCCTAACCCTCATAAAGTTAGAATTCTTGTATTTTCTGGATTTCCCCACATTTCTATGTGAATTCATAATGTTTCTGCTGCCATGACATGATCCCATGTGAGAGATCTGTTGTGTAACAGCTCATATGCAAACTATTAGGACTGGGCTGTGTTTTTAAGGGTGCGGCATATCCCTGGGCACCTCTCTGGGGTCCTCCTTATTCCATACAAACTGTATCTATGGCAACACATCCTCGGCCCCTTTCGCAGCAAACATGCAAGCTGTTTCCTTCTCCCTCTGTGGAAATGTTTATGCAAAAAAGAAAAAAAAAGGAAGGCATTTCCATCCGCTCGGCTCCTGAAAACACGTGCGTCTGTGTCATACAGTCTAAGTCATTAATATTTAACATGTGCACGCTTTGGAGGGGGAAAGGAATGAAGAATATGTGGCCAGAGGGAAGTTATGGAACATGAAGGCAACAACGTCAGGATGAGACAGGATTTGGAAAGTGGCGTGGCGGTGTTTTTTCGCCTGTGGAATGCTTGTGTGTTAGCCAGACTGCTGCAGAGATGCTGGAATGCAAACTAAATGAAAATGTGAAGACTGAGGTGGATTTATGCAGAGCACTGTTCGAGCCAAAGAAAGAGTGTTTCCAGTCGCTTTAAACAAACCCACCCAGGGATTTTCCTACAATGAGCAGCAACCTCTGCAGCTTTCCAGTACGTCCTCTCAGCTGTTAAAGACAATGGCCGCTTAATGGTGCACAACATCTCAAATGTTCCAGGTAGCACACGTGAACCATTCCTGTTTATAAAGGTTAGAGTGGAAATTATGGAAAGGACTCAAGTAACTGTCAGTCAGAGGCACAGCTGGTGATTTAGGGACATTTAGAAACTGTAATAACATTTAAGCAAATTTAAATTGGGGAACTCAGAGAGCACCTAACAAGAGCACCAGCCTTTATTGTACTCTAATGAATCTGGTAAAGACAATAGAAGGACCAGTTTGTGCAAATCCTTTGAATCCTGCTCATCTTTCACCACTTCTTCCCTGTTTGTGCTTACCCTGGTATTCACGCCTCTCGGTACCAAATATTTCAACAGTGTTTGGCGTCTTTAAGCATTTGACTCAGCTTGCCAGATGTTCTGTTTTTATCCAGCAGTGCATTGTAAAATGGAAAACAAACTCTGGGCTGTATCAGAAGTAAAAATGATCAGTCCAGAAAATAATACAAACCTCCAGGACTCTTCGAAGTTGTTTTCAGTTGTTTAGCTTTTTTCAGTTGACTATTTAATGCAGAAACATAAAAGTACTAGATTTAGTTATCCAGAGTGGTGGTCCCGACTGCGGACCCAATGTCCTGCATGTTTTAGACGTTTTCATACTTTTACACCTGATTCAAATGATTAGCCACTCATCATGTCATCAGAGTGTTCAGTCAGGGAACAATGAAAAGCTGGTGGACAGGAGGTTCTGAGGAGTTCAACACTACTGGTTAAGAGCAGTGAAATGGAAATCAATCAATCACATTGTTGCTAGTCGATGGTTTTCTTTCATATCCAACCTGCTGATTCCAATTTTGACGACTCCGATTTTGTTTCAAAAGACTATAAAATGTACAGACGTAGGGTTAAACCTGGTGGTCGGGGCACTTGGGGAGACCATCAGTGGCCAAATGTGTTTTTGTGTAAAAAAGATGTTAAAAATCTGGAGGTACATGAATAATAGCGTGAGGCCAACAGACATTTACAGGGACGTTGCAATTGGCCTAGTTCAAAGCATCAACTGTGTATTAATCCATCTTTACTGTCATTATTACTGGTACAAAAAAAACAATTTAAAATAATCAAATGATTCTTAGCCTGGTGGGATGGCAAGTAAAGCCTGGTGGCCCGCCAGGCTTATAATACACTGGGGGAAACTTCAGATGAACGTGTGAGAACTTTTAGTTCTCTAGTTTAATATTACATTAACTTTTGTTGCTTTGCCTATCGCTGATTTCATTTTACTTTTTTGTGAACTAAGTTAGATGAGTGCATCAAACAATATGCAATTTATTAGTTTATTTAATCACTGAAGAAAGGGAGACCTCTCAGTTTTGATGCTTTTAATTAACAAAATAAACATACTGATAATGGTTGACTGGTTGGTGCTGGTTGTTAAAGCCTTCTTGACCAATGACGCTAGTATTTCACCGTGTCTAAGCATTCATGCATGCCTCAGTGAAGAGGTTACTGCTTAGTTATGTGAAGACATTTGGTGTTACTTTCTGTTACCAAGACAACACAAAAGTCCTAATCACCTACTAACTGGGTCACTCCAAAACCCTAATTTATCTTTTTAGGGTGATTCAAAGTTGGGTTTGTTTCATTGTGCTGCTGCATAAACAAAGTGCGATTGACCAAAGCAAAAAGTCACAGCAAAAACAGTCCATGACCGTCACAATTCCAGTGTTTTTGTGATTTTCTTTTTCTGAAATGTTAGATTTACGCCAGATGTAATATGGCTCACGCTAAATGTTCCACCTGTCAGTCAAGACTATCACCCCAAAACTCTTGGGTATCATCAAGATGTTTTTTCGCTCGTGTAAGACAGGCCTTTGTGTTCTTTTTGGCCAGCAGTGATGTTGGCTTTGGAACTCCCACGTAATTTCCATCCAGTCTGTTTCTTTTTTATTTCCTGAATCATGAACTCAGACTTTAACTGAGGCAATGGAGACCTGAAGTTTTTTAGATTTTTTTTTTTTCTTGGTTCTTTTGTGACCTTCTGGATGAGTCGCCGAAGCACTTTTGGAGCAACTTCAGTCACTGAAAAACATCTGGAAACGTTTACCACTCTTTCATGATTCTCCATAGGGACGTGTGATATGTAGGCCGATAAGACTAACAAATTTTATTTATTGCGATAAACAATAACAATTATGCTATTTTGAGTAATAGCATAATAATGCAAGAACATATTCTTAAAGAACTTTAAATTCTAATGAACATTTAACACTGGAACTGGATGACAACTTAAATATTCAAAATAAAAGAAACATGTAAAATAATTATTATAAAAACTAGTATTTTTTTTTTTAAGTGAGAAAAGAGGAAAACAAAAATCATCGAAATGGAAATTGTTGAGTTTAATTTATAATTTAGTTAATTGACTAAAAATCCATAGTCTGATATCTATAGTGACGGGTGGTGATAATAGGTCACATGCTTTTGGTGTAAAATCTGTAATAAAAATAAAAAACAGATACTAATATTAATATGTTTTGACCCTTAATTTGATCAAAATGTAGTTTTGCTAAAAGTCCAGAAGACAGTTGAGTCCCGAATAATTGAATTTCATATTTATGTTTGCACAAGCCGCATATATTTGATAATTTACTGGATATAGTTTTCATCTAGATTAGATATTCCTTTCCAAAGAAATATTAAATGTAGTAATATCTACACTGGTTTTGGTTTTGTCGTGCTGTCAGAGGGCGTTCCTGTGGTGTCGACTTTATAAACAAACGGTCATAAAATCACCCCACATGACAGCTGTCAGCCGGCCGCAGCCTCATCTCTCTAACCGGCCCTCAACCCCTCGTCATTCATATCTGCTGACAGACCGAACGAGCAGCAGGGTTGCAGCAGACGTCCCACAGTTTGTGATATCTAGAACTGTCCCGTGTCGTCCACCTGCCTGAATGCGTTTGTGTGGACTCAGCGTTCTGGACGGCAGCGGGCTTCCCAGTAAACAAACGGTATCACCCGCTGTCATTCAGCGCGCTCCAGAGGATTCTCCCTGTGTGTGTTTATGACCAGATGTCTGAAAATGAACACAGTATTGTTGAGACACCAGCAGTCAGCACATAGGATTTCGTTTTGCTCTACTCAGAAGGTTTTGTCTCTAGCTAGACCTGTTTGAGCTTGAAAAGCTGACATGACTCAGAGTTGTGGCAAACTTACACCAGTTCACACCAGTTCATACTGTGGAAAATAATTTTCCATCTTTGAAGTTAGAATCAGCAGTTGCGCAACCACTGAAAGTAGAAAAAAATGCCTGTTTAAAATCATAAATATGTGCCTGGTTTGATTATTCAGGTCTGATATATTACAATGTTCAGTTGGATGTTTGCATACATTTATAATTCTTAACTTACTTTTTTCATATAAATTAAAATCACCAATAGACACACCTTTACAAATATTTTCATAATTTTCCCTAAGTGTATATTGAGCCTGGCGGGCCACCAGGCTTTACTTGTGACCCCATCAGGCTAAAGTTGTTTATTTATTTGGTTTGTTTATGTCTGCCTTTTCTAAGACTTTATAGTTGGTGTTTGGGTTTTGTTAAAGTCTTCCAATAACACATTTACCTAATCATATTTTCAAATCTCCTGTCAACTCTAAACATTTTAAAAATATTAAAATAGTTTTTTTTTTTTTTTTGTTTTTTTTTGCCTCTATAGATGATCTTTAAGTGGATTGATTATTAAGATCTAGATGGTAGTTCAGAAAGTTAACATTTGTCATTTTATTTTACATACAATGTTTTTCTTTTGTTAATTGTCTTCAGTTGTTTCATTATTATTAAACTAAAATGTTATTCTGGTTAAAATCATAAGCAAAAGCTGGATTAGATTATTAGATTCTACTCTAATTTAGTTAATTCACAACTGTTACAATAATGTTAATGTTACAAAATCACCATTTGTTCCATTATTCTGAACTTTTTTTTAGGATTTTATTTTTATCTTAATGTAAACTTTCAGGTTTGATCGATCAGGTCTGGTTCTCTGGACTCTCCAGCAGAGGACACTGATTCTCTCAGCAGGGAGGCAGAAAAAATTCAGCAGCAAACAAACTTTGGATAGTTGAACCTTTAAGCTGTAATGGAAATACTGATCAATTCAATCAATCAATTCTTATTTGTATAGCACATTTCACCAACAGGTATTTGAAAGTGCTTTACATTGTAAACCCCCCCCCCCCACAAAAATACAATTGAAACATTGTATTTAGTCAAATGCCTTTGTTAAATTTTTCCATTGATTATATTTTAAAAGCAACTCTAAACAGGTCTAGATTTAAAAGACTCAGTGTTTCGGCAGTTTTGAAATTTTCTGGAAGTTCGTTACACGCTTGTGTTGCATAAAATGTAAGAAAGAAAACCTACATTCAATGGTGATATATCTTAAATGTTAAACTTTCTTGAACAAAAACATTTTTGTTCCTATTTTTATTACAAAACAACAATTTAACCCTAATGAATAACGTTAATCTATTGCTGACTGGAATATGTTGATTACTTCTAGTGATTAAAATATCTCCCGCTTTTATTGTGTTCGAATCCTTTTAAATTGCGAGGAAAGTTAAGCTGTTTTTAAAAGTTGTTTGCATTAAACTAAGACTAATTTAACTGTAGGTTTTCCCTCAGTGTCAGGAGATTAGCTGGATGAATTTCTTACCATCTTGTAAGCGCCTGGTATCACATGCGCACTGTAACTAACGGGTGTTGAGGTTTTAGGGTCATGTCGTGGGTTAGGCAGCTGGTGTGTTGCCCATCTGTCAGCTGTGCTGCATGAGTAGAGTGTTGTCTGCTGTCGGCTGTTGTAATCCTGTTACTTTCTCCAGCACTATGCCAAATGGCACACTCCAGTTACAGCCACAATGTCCCAATTAGTTCCTTTAACTTCCAATACAATGTCATGAATCAGTGTGTTCCCATTTATCTTTTTATTTATTCATTTTCGCAGATTCTGACGTACTTTTTTTGCTGTTAGAGACTTAATGTTAGTTATTTTACATATTTGTTGTGCAAAAGTCAGTCCCAATGCTTATCAGAAAAGCCCTTGAGTCTTTATGGGAGAGACACGCCTGGAAAGAGCTTGTCAACAAGAGATTAAGTGCTTGAAATGGTCCTTGTACTTTACAAGACTTCACAAGTTTACCTGGTGCACATTTCCTCCTGACACACGTGGAACCACCAGGAACTGCTTAACTGTAGCTTATTTAAGTTTTAATAAAAAAAAAAAAAAGTTGCTATACGTCACTGATATTCCATTCTTGATTTTTTTTAAATATCTAATGTATTTAAAAAAAAAATTTATGTTAGAAAAAGGTATTTTTTTAAATTTAGCATAATCTCAAAAAATTCTGAAGAAACCTTCAGTTTTGTGAAACTTACTTAGCGAAGAAAAAACTGTAAAGTAAATATAATTGTTATTTTTTTATGAAACTAAAAGTGACACATTTTTTTGCATCCATGCCAATTTGTTTAACATAAATATAACAAAATGTTTTGAATTTATACTTTTTGAGGTTAATTAAATTATTCTGAAATCAGAGGCACTTTTAATTACTAATCCATTAGTTCCTGTTTTTCTAGGACTCCCTTTTTAAAACAATTGTAACAGTTTAAACACCAAATGTACCTTGATGTGCATCAACAGATTAAAAATAAACAAAACTCATGGCAGACTGCAGAGTGCAGTGGAGCCATATTGGGATTACTGCTGCAGTCGTTCATAAGTCAGGAATGGCTACAAGAAAGTAGCTCCTGACTACTTTGGATAAATCTTTGCATAAATCTGGTAAATCTTTGCATATTTATCAGGAGTTCCACTATTTAGAGATTGCTACTTAAGTTTAATTGATCTGTTGGTAGCTGTAGACTATTTTTTAAGAATAAGTTGAACAGATTTTGCAGCATTAACGATTATCAGTAATTAAACTTGTAGTTGTAATAACAAAGATCACATGGTGTCTTTGATAAAAACTGATTAGTCTGTGTAAATGTTTTCAGGGTGTAAAGTATTCCTGGAAAACTGCCATGACACAGTTCCTGTGCAGTCAGTTTCCAGACCACAAGGTGAAAGTCAGCGAGTGCCAAGGCTGCCGACGCACTCACGAACCCAGAGATAACAGTAAGGAGCTTGTCTGGCTGGATGCAGATCCAAAGGATTAGCTTCTGCAGCATGGCGACTGCACGAGTCAGGAAACTTTAGGTTCAGTTTTGGGGCCCTAATAAAATTAAACTAAATTATTCAGTATAAATGCATTTTTTTCCATAGTTTTGACTTATTTGGAGGTTCTTATCTTCAGACAAGAACTTCATATCTTAACATCCTAGACAGGTGGTATTGAACTTATATAGAGCTTTTCCAGTCATTTTGACCACTCGAAGCGCTTTAAACTGCAGAGTTCTACTGAGAATGGCAGAATTTATTTTAAAAAACAAGTTATGTTCCTGTAATCTTTGAAAGAGGAATCGGCTCGTAGCATCACAGATCCTAAGCCGAACTTAATGAAAATCGGCTGTTTATCCACATATTCATTCTTTTTCTCAAACCAAACTTGAATAAATAAACAATACTTAGCTTTGTGGTGTCCCAAGTAAAGCCTGGTGGCCCGCCAGGCTTATAATGCACTGGGGGAAACCCTGGCATGTTTTATTCACTTTACTTACTTTTGAAAAGTGGTAGAAAGTCAAAGTTTACTAATAATTCAATATTCTTGACAATCAAATTGTCCAAAAGAGTCACGTATGTATAATGCAAAGATCCTTCAGTTACATTTATTCTATTATAGTTTTTATGGTTTCCACCGTGTGTTTTTGGTTGCAGGACAAGAATAATTCCTCATTCTCAATGCTTCTGCAGTAATAGGGAAAAGATTAATTTGTTTTAAGGTTTTTTGCTTATATTTATGAGGGGTGCCATAAAGTTTAGAGGGTTTTTCATGTGGTGTCACCATTAGTGTGAATGTTTGGTGCAGGCAGAAAATTATTCTGCCTGCAATACTTCTCAATATTTCTGAGAAGTATTGATCCTACTTCTCAGAAATTAAGTGTGAGAATGACGTTGGCTAAACACGTTTCCAATGCTCTGAAAAGCAACATGTTGATGAGTTTCAGCAGCTTCTCTGATTTGTTTCAGAGAATTTAACGACAAAGCTTTGGTTCCTCTTTACAGCCGACAGTGGATCTGTTTATGGAAACAGTTCAGAGGAACTTTTTGTGAAATTTAATACTAACTCTGGTCATAAGCCTACTTGTATCATTCCTGAATTAGTTACAGTATTTGTGAAGAAAAGCAGCACAAGCAAGCACTCGCTCAGACACGACCAGTGAGATTTCCGTTGTTGAACACAAATCTTGAAACTCATTCCTCACTTGGTTGTTTGCGTCTTACCAGCATAAACAGATGGAAACTTTGTGCTTTCACAGCCGAGAGCAAATTCAAAACTGAAAGTTGTCCAGCTGTTCACAACCAACCGTAATTTGTTTGAAAATGCGTGATGAAATGTTGGAGGAATTTATTTTCTATTTTTGTCAGACTGTTGAAAGCACTTGAAGCATCCGCAGCTGAATCCAACAGTCTGAGTCAGTTTACAGGAAAACCAACGATGCACTGCAACGTGTCGGATTAGAAAACTGTTTCATGGAAACGTTTCACAAACGGGCAAGCCGAGACATGTTTCAGTCGCCGTGGTGCCTGAGATGCATCAGGTGCTTGATGGATAGGATGAGCAAAAAACAAAAGTCCCTATTTCCTACCAGAGATATAAAAAAAACCTGTTCAATATAGCCAAAGATGGATGTCTTCATGGAGTGGTCAAAAGATGCTCAATTAGCTATTTTTTTGGTATTTTAGCTTTGGAAGCATTTTTGCAGCCTAATAAATGTTTATTTGACAATCCCAGAGCCCTGCAAAAAAGGTTTAGCGTGTTAAGATCACATATCAGGCTGATGAAAATAGCTTTTGTTGTTTGGTTTCAACAGAAAAATGCCATGTTTGCTGAATTAGACAAACATATTGTTGCAACGTGACTAAACTAATAAAATAAAATAAAAACTATTATAATACTGGTTCATTGATGTTTTCTGCACAGCTTGGTGTTTAAATGTTCCTTTAATGCTGTAAACAAAGAAAACTCATCAACACTGTAATCATGTTAATTATACTAACACAGCGATAAGCTGGAGGAAGCAAACAGGGAGCAGGTGAACTAAAAAACTTTAACTTCAGAATAAGAGGGTTGTAAATGCACAGATTTGAAACTTCATGAATCAGGAGCAAGAAGTGTTGAGGAATGTAATTCAATCGTCTTAGCTTGAGCTCTCTTTTGTTTTTTTCCTCTCTTTTCTCTGTTTTGGTCCCAGGTTTCTCACGCTCTTGTTACTCACTGAGTGCAAAAGCTTGATGCTTTGCATAGTGAGGACCTTAAAAGAGACCCGACCAAGAGACCCAGTGGTTGGATGCAATGTGTTGCACTGGTTGCTTCATTTTGTGCTGCATATTTTGGTTTTAAACAAAGTAACAGCAGTGTTTCTCTCTCTGACACTCTCTCTCTCTCTCTCTCTCTCTCTCTCTCTCTCTCTCTCCCTGCAGGTTATGAGGGATGGAAGCGGGCTCGGTGGTGCGCGCCCTCTTTGAGTTCCTCCCCAGCGTCTCAGAGGAGCTCCCGCTTTTCCCTGGCGATGTCATCGAGGTGCTGGGCATAGTGGATGAGTTCTGGTTGCTTGGCAACAAAGATGGCGTCACAGGTAAGTTTTCAACGGGTTTTATCAATACGGTTCATTCGCCTTCCTTCCTTCCTTCCTTCCTTCCTTCCTTCCTTCCTTCCTTCCTTCCATAGCTTTCATCCACTCGTCCTTGCTTGCTTGGTTCCTTTCCTCCTCCCTCATTCTCGCTGTTTTCTTTCCTTCAGTCTTGCATCCCTCCATCTTTCCTTCCTTTCCTCCATGTGTAAATGTGTCATCATGTTGCTCTTCAGAAACCATTCTTCATGGTTTCTGAAGAATGGTTTCTTCAGAAACCTGACTGATATCATTCTTCTTCTTCTTCTTCTTCTTCTGTCTGCAGGTCAGTTCCCCAGCACGTTTGTGGAAGAGGTAACGATCCCCGGCACCAAGCCTGGAGACAGACTCTATGTGTGCATCAATGATTTCAGCTCTGCACAGTCCGGCACTCTGCCCTTAAAGAGAGGTACTTCTGCGTTTCACTCTTTCATAAAGACGTTCAACTGAATGAAAAAAGCATTTAGAGATCTGTCCACATTACATCTGATGTACATTAAAGCCTGTTTTTCCTGCAGTGTCACTGTTTACATTAACAGCTCATGTTTTCTCAGTTTAACGCTTCTTGTTGATGTCCCAGATTTCAGGTAAATTAGCTGATTTCTGCTTTTCTTTTTTTGTCCTGTGCTTGAGTCTTTCCCTTTGCATTTAGACTTTACTAATTTATCCTTACTTGGTTTTTATTTAGTGACCTAGAAAATGTTTGGAAATGTTTTTAATTATGTTAATTTACCAAACATTCCACTAGATGGCGATCAGAGGCCAACTTGTTCATTCTGATCATTCTTTCTGATGATTCTCCTCTTATCATTAGGCCTGTTGCAATAAGTCAGTTTATCAATTAATTGCCTGATAAATTAAAACAAACTCAATAATTTCCATTTGTATGATTTATTGGTTTTTTTTTCTTTTCTCTTTCTAACAAAAGTCTTCAATCTTATTTGGTTTGAACTCACCGTTTTTCAGAAGGGCAGTTTTGTTTACAGAGACTTCATTATTCATTTTATTCATGTTTTGTTGATTTATTTTGGATATTTGAAATGTCCTCCAGTTCCACAGTTAAATATTCATTTTAATTTAAAGTTTATTAATGCTTGAGAGTATGTTCTTGGATTATTTTGCCTTTACAGCTACTATACTTGGTAATGGACTCCAAACAACATTATTGTTTATCGCAATAATTTCTGGGACAATTTATCTTACACCAAAATTTGTTATTGTGACAGGCCTAGTTATCAGCTGTTCTGTGATTCGTTTGTGCTCTTTTCAGAAGAATCGCTCTGTTTTACCTAGTAGAGCAGCTCCCAGTGTTGTTTTGTGCTTTTAAATGTTTAGATTTCTAACAAACAATTAATGGCAGTGTCAAATATAATAAGTTTCATTGTGAGGTGTCTTTTTATTTTTGACTATATCAAGATCTAAGCTTCTCTAAAACTGAATTGCTTCTCTTCTCAGTCAACCATTCGTCACATTATCTGCATTAAATCTGAATCCCCATCTCTTGCTCCATCAGAGATTGCCAGAAAGCTTTGTGTTTCAAACGATAACCAGCTAATCTTTAAAGTTGCTTCTGTTGCTATTGTGCCTCTAAACATTGCTAAATCAGTCAGCCTCTCTTTGTTGAGGCTTCACCTGGATAAAATTCAAGTTGCTGATGTTAGCTTACAAAGCTCTTAGCAGAGTGACTTTACCGCCGTGATAAAGGCTTATAAGCTGACCGGGTCACTCCCGTCGCCAAAGGAATGTCAGTTAGCAGTGCCAACACGACGCTCAAGACAAACCAGACTCTATGTGTCGTTTCACAATGGAGAAATGACCTACATATTGCTACCAGAACATGGTTTATATGTTTAAGAAAGTTTACCTCTCTCAGAACCTGGGTTTTCTTCATTGTAGTTTCATTGTGGCCTTTTGTTTGTGTAATTTAGTTAGTTTTAATTAGTTTTTGCAGTGTGTTTTCCCGTCTTTATTAGTTAAGTACTGTTTAGTTTCTCTAGGTTTTTATTAGTTTAAGCCGGTAGTGCACCGACTGCAGTTTTCTGGCCGATCTTTAAAAAGCTTCACTTATCGATTCCAGTTTTGGCTGATATCTTTTTTTTTTTTTTTTTTCTCCTGTCTGAAATGTTGGTAAATACAATGAACCCTCGGTTATGTTCGGTTATATTCCAAAATGTTTGAGAGAATGTTCTTGGATTATTATAACCAGCGAGAGGTCAGTCCATAAATTTTTATACTTTGGTTAATTTTTAGGTGCAGAATTGAAAATGGTCAAAGTATTAATTTGGGATTATGTATACATTGATTGGGTGATGAATCCTCTACAGACGATTCCATTTTCAAAATATTTATTACAATGTTGAACAACTGACTGGTGTTTTTTTGCAACTTTTGTGGATTAGCGTAAGCGCCGCCAGGAGGATTATGGCGACAGCTGACGTAAGCTGCTTGTGTGGGGAAACAAAGAATTTCAGTTCAAAAGGCTAAAAAAAAAAGATTGATTAAAAACAAAAACGAAGGTCATTATATAATTATATAATTTTAGTTTGCTTGAGTTTTATAATCCCACAATGTTGTTCCTGTGAGTTGTAGTTTTCCCCCATTAATTACCATTTTTATTTATTTCAGTTAGAAAAAATGTGATCTTCAGTTTTTGTTATTTGGTTAACTTTCGGCAGAACCTGGCTAGTGGTCGTCCATCTTTGTTGCTTTTATATAAATTGCATTGTTAAATCCTTGTTTGTAAGTCAAATTCATAAACATTTAGAGTCACTGATAATAAATCATGCATGTTTTGAAAAGTAATTGACGAACGAACACTTGCCGTATCAGAAGATCCACAGGACACGGTCATTATTGTCCGTTCAGTTGTATTTCCTGTGGTTCCACTGGCTCTGCTCCAGTTTCGGACCCGGACACAATGGGAGGTGGAGCCGCCGTTCTTTGGAATGTGACCCCTGTGACTTCTTGCTGACCAAACAACATTCTTATGATCTCTCAGTCCCATTACATCCCATTAAAAGTTATTAAAATTCCTTGCAAAAGATAATTCCTTTCATATCCTGATATAAGCCTCTGGAGAAATGTCAATTTGGTTAAAATAAAGTAAAACAATGTTGACTTATCAATAAGAAAGGACATTTTTTTGTTTTGTGTCAGCTTTGAAGGTGTTTCCATCTGTATCGGGAGCGTATTTCATACAATAAAATGTAAAGAAAAAAAAAAGTCAAAGATACTCTATTAGCTTTTCTGTTAACCAACAGTATCATGAAGACCAATGAACACAGGAGAGAAAGTTATGGAGAAGTTTAAAGCAGAGTTGGGTGATAAAACATAAAAAAAAATCTCTCACAGCTCTGGATAATCCATCATCTGAAAATAAAAAAGAAACTACTGCACAACTGCATGCTTCCTAAATGTGGATCTCCATCTATAGTAACAAGAGTGTTGGTCAGAGAAGAAACAAAGGTTTACAGTAACTAGTAACTAGTTTACATTCACTAGGTGAATGAATCTGTCAACAGAAAGCCGTAGTTGAAAAGGAGCCATTTGCAGATTTTCCGTAACTCATGCATACAGAAGGGCTTTGGTCAGGTGAGGAAGCAGAATCAGGATGCAGATAAAGGAAACAGGGAAGCTTTTTGGAGGTGATGGAAAATAGATGGAGATAAACACAGAATAATTTTAGAAGATTTAGAGGCTGAAAATGACTTAAGTCTGCATTGGAATGGCTTCCCAAAAACAACGTCAGGCCTTAGGATGGTTGAAAATTGATGTGCATAAATGTCATCCATCCAGTCTGGCTGAGCTATTTCATAAAAAATTCAATGTCTAGACCATTCCACCGTGTACTGCTCTTTTATTCATTATTTTATTCAAAGCTCAGTGTTTTTACATCAGGCACCTTGTTAAGCAGCTTAGGGCTGTTTTTTAGGAATATTTGAGCAGTTATTCTTCTGTTACATTAATGTTTGTCTTTGTTGTTAAAGGTCAATGATTGCTAATCATCGCTTTGAGATGTAAATATTCCAGCAGTAATTTTAGCTAGTGTTACTTTGCAACTTGTTTATTTTATGTTTAAAATTTTTGCTCATAATTTAAGCAAAGTTTGAATTTGTAACAATGTCTGCGATGTTAATGGGTGAGCTTTCCTACTGTTATTTTTCAGTTGACGCCAAGTTTCGTTCAGCAGGGTTGCCTTGGTAACAGTGTTTGTTTACGCTGATAGGCCAGCCTTCCAACTGTTTTTTTTTCCAGTTGAATTTAAGTTTAATCTTGAATTACTTTATAGCTCTAGAGGCTGTTTGTTTATTTCAGCTACCAGGCAGAATCAAGCAGAAATCAGAGAAATAGTCAGAGATCAGGCAGTTCATATTAATTTGCAGCCGTAAAGCAGACTGTTGAGACAGATTACACTCCAAAGGACAAACTGTAAAGACTTTGGACCGTGCTTCAGTATTAAAGTCCAGGTAACTATCCTCTTGTGTTTGTCCTGACTCTCTAATCGGAGTGTCTGTGTGATGAGTTGTTCCAGTAAGTCCTCCCAAATCAACATAAAGCTTAACTTTCTGCAATGTCCACCTTGCATGTTTTGGGAGTTTCCCTTCTACCAAACACCTGACTTGAATAAGTGGGTGATTTACTCACTTAATGGCATACAGAAGAGGTCATGCAATGTTTTGAATAAGGTATTCTGGAACAGAGACATCTAATATATGCAGGGCAGGGGTCCCTGAGGACCATAATTGAGAAACACGGCTCTCGACTGATAAATGCTCATCACACTGCTTAGATTTTATTTGGAAATAAACTTTGAAAACTGAAATCTCCAAAACATTCAAAAGGCTTTAATGCTCAATTCAGGTTTTTAGTAAAATCCACATTTTTTGCGTGGTGTTCACATTTCCAAGTTTATGTGACTTGTATGCGCAGAATAGTGACATTTGTAGAGTATCGGGTCAGATAAATGCGACTTTATTGTACAGATTCAGCCCACAAATTGCAGATATGTATCGGATATCCTAGTAGCCAGGGTTGCATTTGTAAAAGTTTGATTTGTGTTGTTCAGACTGTCCTTAAAAGATCAGGTGCAGATTTAATGGGCAAATAAATTGGATTTGGGTCACTTTAGGCTGCAATGTGACCACAGCCAGAGTTTGTTGTCACTAAAGTGTAAAAAACATAATAGTATACAAAAAGTTTTTGGAAGGCACTTCATTAAAGGAGAGGTTTCTTGGTTTATTGATTAATTCATTTACATTGATATTCATTGAATTCCCTCTACTCTTTGTGTTTCTCTAGGTGATGTTGTAGTGGGAGAGACCGGAGGGTCCCTGAACCTCGGGGATTCCTGGCAACGAGGCAGTAATGCTTGGGGGCTCCGTGGTCTCTTCCCTGTGTCATGTGTCAAGGAGCTGAACCTATCCGGTCGATCGAGGCAGCTGTCTGAGCGCTCAGCTCAGGCGCAGGCTCTCGAGCTCCCACCCTACGCACTCGGCCAGGCCAGGGCTCTTATGAGCCTCCATGCACAGCTCAACGAAGAGCTGGACTTCTGCGAAGGCGACTTGATCATCATCACAGGACTTCCTGAGCCTGGCTGGTTTCAGGGGGAGTTGGAGGGCAAAAGGGGCATATTCCCAGAGGGCTTTGTTGAACTCCTGGGTCCTCTACGGTCTCCTCAAGTCCCAGATGACGGCCAGTATTTAAATGAAGACAGTCAGGAGTTAATCTACAAGAATGCTTATGATGCTGGAGAGGGGACTGAAGAGGAAGTTATGGAAGAAGGGGAAGTTTTTCTAGCTCAAGAAGAAGAACAGCTGCAGGAAGCTATCATAGAGGAAGAGCATGAGGAGGAAGAGCATGAGGAGGGTCTCTGTGGAGTTGCGCTGTATGAGTTTCGGGCCATAGAGCCAGGCGAGTTGGATTTCAATGTGGGAGATCGCATTCGTATTGTGAGCACTTTGGAAGACGGTTGGCTGGAGGGGGAACTGCAAGGGCAGCGGGGAATCTTTCCTCATCGTTTCATCAAAATGGAAGGAAATGAGCAGAAAACTGCAGAGGAAAAACACGCTGAAGAAGAGAAAGACAGTGATGAAAAGTCCAACCACACAAGTCCCAATGGGTCTGAAAATGTGCCTGAATCAAGGGTGTATGAGGACCATACAGTCTGGGACTTGGACTACTTTGAGAATACCCAAGAACAAAACTTAATGCATGAATATAGCAGAGCTACGGCTCCAGCTAGAACCACAGAGCAGAATGAAATGAAAAGAAGACCAGAGTCGCAGCCGCACAGACCTGCCCCTCCACCTAACAGGCCACCTGAGAGACCCAGATCTACTCCTCCAGCGAGGCCTCGACTACCTCCTCGGCCAAGCCTACCTCCACATCGCTCTGGGCTTCAGGTTAGCCCAAAGTCCAATGGAAACCAACCCAACTACACTAACAAGAACCATCGACCATTACAACCTAAACGAACTCAGAGCCTTAATAACTGTGCGCCTGGTTGGTCAAAAGACAAGATGTGTCTTCAAAGACCACCAGCAGAAATTTCCACCACAAATAACAGAAACCCCAGTCTTTCCCACACATTAAATACCATCATAGAAGGTAATAAACAACAAAGACTAACTCGCCATGCCAGTATGAGTGATGCTGACATGACGCATAGTGCTGTTGCACAGTCTCATTACCAAAATAAAACACGAGGCCATAATGGGACACTCCCAACATCCATCACCTTGGAAGCCCTGGCAACATCAGCCAGTGACCTAGAAGCCAAGCTGTCTCAGCAGCTTTTTGAGTTTGAGAAAAGCTTAACCTCTTCTTACAGTGACACCAATGTGACCTCTGCTGCTTTTAGGGACCCTTCGCCCTCGACTGACCTGAACCAGCACTCCCAAGTTTCCCGGCACTTTTCCATCCTGGGCTACAGCAACGAAAACGACATAATCCGAGGCTCCTCACATCCCCCCGTCTCCAACCTTTCGCATTCCAACAACTCCTCGTTGGAGAGACGCAGAACCCTTCGCCCGCCGCCTCCTCGCCCTCGAGCCCAGCGCCCGCCACCCCCCACTGTGTACAGACCAACTCGTCCTGCTCCGCGCCCCCCTGCTCGCTCACCAAGACAAAACGCCTCTTATCCAGCCGGCACGGAAAGAACAAACAGCCCCAGCTTCTACAACCTTGAAAAAACCACCACCAACGATGCAGTCGAGATTCACTCTGAGTTAGGCGACCCCACGGCCACCCATGAACACGAAACCCTGCAGGAATCAAACCCAGACCCGAACAGGGAGATGGAGGCAGAAACTGAGGGACAGAGGGAGGAGGAGGAACGGTACCAAGTGCTACTGCGGCTCCAGGAAGTGGAGCAGGAGATGGAGGAATATGCTCGGACTGCGGAGGAGCTTAGAGCGATGTTGGAGGAGGAGGAAGAGGAGACGGCACGCATGCAGACCTTAGAGAATCTGGAGTTCTGCAACTACACACTGGAGACCCTGGCTTTGGAGCAGCAGCATCTACAAGGTAAGACCGAATGTTGGTTTACAAATCACAGAAACATCAGAGCCTATTTACTCACCTAAAATAAAATCACACATACTTCTGTTACAGAAAACTATTGATTAGCGAAATACCATCCAGCCATGAGAACTAGCAAATACATAGAACAGTAACCTCAGGGTTGCCAGATCTGACTGACGGTTCCCGCACAAAACAACAGAAAATCTCCCAACTCCTAAAAACCCAGCCCAAATCTGAACTTCTAATAAAACTCATTAGAAGTTCAGGTGCTTTGCAGATCATAGCACCAGATATACGTTCATGACATTTTTGGTTGTACTTTATTATATTCGTGGCCAGAACCAAATCCCATTGGGACTGCAAAGGATTTGACTCTCTGATCACAATGGGACTTGAGACTCTCCATTGGTCATTTAAGGAGCAGAAGAAATGTTTGGCTAACAATGAAATTTGATTTTCTCCATGGTATTCCTCTCTGCCTGCAGGAGACTTCACGGATACTGACGTAAAAACCTAATATAGAAAGAATCTGAAAATGAGACACTGGTGCTTACCAGGTTTCCTCTTTGAGCTGTTTTCCCTAATCTCTCTGATACAAACAGACACAAAAATGCTATTTGTTTCCAAAAAATACCCCCAAGACCCATCTGTTGTTTACAGAATACAGTTACTAGGGGGAAGGAAAAATAAACCTGTGTTTCACAGGGTCCAAATGCAGGTTTTAGGAGTCTCTAAATTTGTTTTATGGAATAATTTGAATAATTATCCCAACAGAATGGTACTAAAATCAACAGCAGTTTTTTAAAACCAAGTTTTCTTGTCAAATTAGGTTTATTTTCCAGAAATATCAACAAATTTGAATGTTTTACATTTCTTCTAAAGCCTAAAAATAGAAATAAAATAGTGTTGCTCTTAAAATGACAACAGATTTCCCATGGTGCTAGATATTTTGCAAAAAAGGTAAATTGTAATTTTTCAAAAGGCAATGCAACATTTCCGTCTCTAAAATAGTTTTATTTGACTGGACAAAGGGAGAAAATGGTTCTTTGGACAGGAAAGGTTGCAGATCTGTGGTCTAAACTGAATTGTTTTGGTTTTTATGCAGAAAATGTAGAATCTCTGCTTCATTTGTGTATTATTTCCATCCCAAAAACAAAGTTTTATTTTATTTGGAAACCACTTAGATTGGAAAACAGTATTTCTGTTTTCCCAGGCTTGCTCACCAACACTGGGATTAAGGAAAAAAGATGACCTGAAAGGCAGGAACTGGTCGTGTTTGCTACAGGTGCCTTTAACGATCAGTCATTCACATACCACAGATTCCATTCATTCATCTCTCTACAGAAATCTGTACACCCTTTTATATATATTAAGTCTCCCGTCTTCTTTTATATTTTTGCATTCCTGCTTCATGAGGAAATGTGGCAAAATTTTTTGTCAGGATCTGCGATTCGTGAAGCGTTTGAAATGTTAATTGTCAAAGTGAGACATAAAAGCTTACAGCGTGGCAGAGATAACAGACTTTGCTGTATTTTATTTTTTGTGATCGCAGATGTGTACGCATCAACAATCCTCACTGGATCTTTGTTGGGGAAACTTGTTACACTGCGTCCAAAATACCTCCGCACAAATTCACTTTCAGTGGGAGTGTTTTTCCGTGCCTCAACTGGGTGTGTTTCTTTTATATGTGACGTCTGAGACACAATGGAAGCTTATTGTTATAGAGCAGAGAGTCACTTAAACACTGGGCCTGCAGTGAGATCTGCAGTTCAAAGTCCTCAAACGGACTGAAAAAGACGCAACACTTTGAGTTTGAATATTAACAGCAAAGAGCAGGGACATATTACAATGATTTTTAACATTTCAAACTATATTTGAATGAAATCGACACATCTGCCAAACAAAATATTTTTGTTATTGGGGATATTTTGTTTTGTTGGTCAAGTTGTCAGGAGTTTTCATTTGAATTGTTTACAACCATAAATATGGGGACGGAGGAGCGGCAATCAGAGTTTTGTTGCCGCCTAACGATGCGTCCAACTGACAAGATGAGAAAATGATACAATGTTGGGTTCACAAGATTGAGATATTAAATAATTAGCCAATTTTCTGCAAAAACAATGAATCTTTTTGTTTCAATAAATAAAGATTTAATAAGTTTCATACTGTTTTAAGGACTCTCTAATTGATGGTAAATAATTCAGTCTAGGTTTGACTGATCTATATGGAGCTTAATTCTACAGTTTTTGTTTCGACAAAGAAAATAAATGTTTGAATAGTCTTAAACTGTGTCTTAAAAGAATATAGCTAGCTAAAAGTCACATTATACTTACAAATCTGCTCCACATGAAAACTTTTAAGTATTGGAGGCTTTTTCAGTGTTTCTGTAAGAGGGTAATGTCTAGAGTTGAATGTTCACAAATTGATCAAATCAATTGACCAGTTGCTTCATGTCAGTGATGGCTACTTCACTGAGTGAGAAGGAGAACAGGCACAAGGGGAGGTACCGACATCCTCTAAGCTGTTTTGACTTCTTTCTAAGTGTGAATAGCGCACAAAAGAAAAGTGGAATGAGTGGTTGGTTACTCAAAAAGTCAACTTACTAGTCTGTGAAATAGCAGTGTGATATTTCATCAAGTCCATGGAGAGGAATAATTTGCGTCACCATTTCAAAAAGGAACCATAAATTTAATACCCGACTGTCATCACAACCGGGAAACAACTCAGAACTACTTCCTAAACTTATATTTCAAACTATAAGTTTAGATTAGATAACACTTTGTAACAAAGACTGTGCTAAGAACTCAAGTTTTGGCTTTCCAGAACAAAATTTAGCTGATTTGTATTTATGCTGAAGAATAATTAACAAAATTTGAAATACTTTTTCTGGTTTTTCTAGAGACAATGCAGCACCTTGTGAAAACTTTGAGGTTTTCACAAGGCTGTTAACTTTTCCACATCTAGCAGAGACCGAATTTGAAAGCTCAAAAGGATAAAACAATCAATCTTTGCTGCACTCTTATGGTACGTTCACACAAAACGCGTTATGCGCATCCAAAGTGTGTTAAACGATTATAATTGCCTTCACTTTGTACCTCATGTTAAAGCACAAATGCATTTGGAAAAAAAGAATGTTCAGACGCTTTGAGTTCGATGCGTGTGCACTGTGAATGCAGACGCTTGACATTTTGTTGTACATCTACGCTTTATGCGTCAGGCGCATCTGGTTTACATTCAAGGTCTATGCGGCGGCGCATAGACTTTGTTTTCGTTTGTTTTTTGGCGTTTGTCCTTTAGCACAGGTTACTTTCTTTTTCTCACCTCCTCTGAAACTGTTAACCAGTTACAGTAAGAAATCATCCTCCCAAGCTTACAGCTGTGTTTCATTTTCAGGTTTGTCTCATGAGTTTTCCACTTTTGCAGCTTTTCAACAGTCAGGCGTTTTACCTTATCCACGCCACGGCTTTTTTTTTTTTTTTGGTTTATTTTTTCCAACAGATGAGTGTTGAGCAGCTCCTGAAAAACCTCAGGTGTACAAGCAAACACAGCCACATGAAAGGAATGTTGTGTTTGACATTCCTACGGCTGAAAGGTGAACACAAGCACAGAGTTTCGGTCTCGTTGTGCTGCTGAAAGCTGAGATGCTGAACACTGATAATTAGGCAGGTTTATTTAAAAGGAGAACAATGTGCTTTCCAGTTGTCTGGGTCTAGTTTTGCATTTTCTGCCATAACAAAGGGTAATGTATTTTATGGGATAGTATTGCATAATCTATTTTTTGTTACAAACAAAAATCATTTGCAAGATGCCTTATTAACCAATAATTTCACTGCGGGGCTGCGGTGTCAAACTCATTTTACTTTTGGGCCAAATGAAATTATGAATGTTCTTAGAGGGCCATGCCAGAATGTTTTCATAAAACCCATTAACAAACTGTTAAGATATTAATAAATAGCTGTCTTTGCATTTCATTAGTTCTTAAACTTAAACATCTTTTCACTTTGTTCAGTCCCTCTATGATTCTTTTTTTGCAATAAGATCACAAATTTTGTGGAGCTAGCTAAATAAGAAATATTTCAAAGGAATTTTGCAATATTTACGTTTATGTATGACGTTAATCGTCACATCGACCACAGAATTTGACTTTACATAAGGTTGAGACTGCGGTGCTGCAAAAGTTCAAAATACTGCCACCTACAGGAGGGAGTTAGTGGTCAGTTAAACCCAATATTTTTGATGGTTTTTTTTACCTTTTATTTGGAAAATTTGCAGTTTTGCATTAAGTGAGAAAAAATGTGGGACTTTGTTGATTTTACGTAAATTTCCACAATCTCAGGAAATTGGGTGGACTGGTTGATATTATTTGACACCTGGAGTCTTGAGGGCCACACAAAAAGCTGTGGTGGGCCAGAATTGCTTTTCTTTCTCCGAGATTGAACAAAAATTGAGATATCAGTTGCGACATATGCACATTTTCTTCTCCTTTCTTTCCTTTCTCATTTGTGCTCTCATCACTCTGACCTTTAGCATTTTGGGCGGTGTCGTTTGTATCCAGTGTAAGCATTTGCTGAGACTCCAGCTAATTATTACCTAAGAAGTTCAAAACACTTGGTATCTATTAGCCAACTATTATTGCACTCCAAACAGGCCTTTGCAATATGAATATTGCACACACAGATACTGCGATGGCGATATATTTGCAACATATTGTTCAAGAAGATCAAGGGATTTGCATACTTTTAAAGGATACTGTATTTGCAGTCATTTTAAAATTTTACATGTGCATACATCTTCACTTATGCAAATTTTTTTTGCTTTAGATTCTGTAAATTTATCTATTAGTATTTCTAAGTGGTATTGCATATATATTTGATAGACAAAACCTTAAAGACTAATTTTTGTTTAAAATCAACCTAATTATATTTAAGGCTGTTTGATTTTATTACTAATTGATACTAAATGCATATGAGGGTTGGTGTGAATTTATCTATTTGTGTCTTTTAAACATATTCTTTCTATTCCTTCAGCCAGAGAAAGTGGAGGGAGGGGGGCAGGTTATATTATACTCTACCCTTGTGAATAGGATCGAGTTTTTCTCACACTAAAAGATTGTGTCTCTCTGAAAGTAGGGACAGTCTCCAACAATAGTTCATTGTACATGCCAGCAGCTACTTTTTCATCAGGCTGTGTGCTCTCAAAAACCTCCTCTCTGCACTAATTGCCTCTCCCTGATTATATTACACGCTCTTTAAATTGTTATTTTGGTAGTTTTCTACTTCCCTCTGTCCAGTCAGAGTTAGATTAGAGTCCCAAATATGTATTTCAAGAAAAATCATGTGGATACATTTGTCTGTAAATGATTTTCTTGCTCTGAATTGTAGGGCAAAGTCAAACTACAGAGATTAAGTCAAAGGTAAGGGCTGGATAACTGAGCTACTGAGGATAACAGAAACAGAAAAGCAAAGAAAGTATGCAAAATTGCTCATGCTACTAAGTGTTTTGTCCCTGTAATCTATTAAAGAATCACTCCAGACACAAACTTCTCTTGGAAACAAGTTAGTAGAAACAGTGGGAGGGGCTGCTGGGCTAATCCTCGTCCCATGTGACTGCTCCGAATCATTAACCCAGAAGGCCCCTCCTTCAGTAACCCTACACTCGCTCCCTCCTTCCTTGATTCGCCGAGGTAGATGTGGGAGGGCAGGTTTCAATTGCACCAAGGGCTGGGAGGTACTTGGGCCAGGCAGTCCTGCGGAGGCGAGTGAAGAGAAGACACGGGAAAACAAGTGGGAGAGTTAGAAACAATATGCTCAGCAGGTGGAGTCTCCCACGGCACCTTGTTATGGAATGCAGGATTTTGGAGAGAGAAAACAAGCCGCACTGAAGAGGAGCTCATCAGCCCTGGTTTGGCTGATTTTTGAATAAGCAGAGCCATGAAGAGCCCAGCTGTTTATGGGAACCCGGTCATGTTTGGCCCAGGGGATTGGAACCAAACAGCTGGCGTCCCGTTGAGGAGAGGGAAGAGTGTAGAGGAGCTGGGGGACGCCGGCTGGGCCAGAGAAAGGGAGCGGATGGCCCATTTGCAACACATGCAGCAGCTACATCAGATGCAGCTTCAGCAGCAACAGGTTGCTTATCCTGGATATGGAGTCCTTCCTCCTGGGCCACCACAGGGACCAGTTTTAGTTGCAAGCCCGGTTCCACCTGGACATATGCCAGTACCTGGTGGGATGATGGTTCCAGTTGGTGTGCCTCCACTGCCTCCAGGACATGTTCAAGCTCCATGGCCAGCCCAAGTTGGACAAGCCAATGTCTTCCACCAGCAGGGGCCTGTGGGCCACGATGTTTACTACCACCCTCGGTCAGAAGATGGTCACCTGGACTTGAGGATTTCTGAATGGAAGGGAAATCATTGTTTTTACCAAGGCCCAGAGGAGGAGTACAACCTCCAGAACAACTTTCCTCAAGAAAGGGACAGTAATGACATGAGGACTCATGAAGGTTATGGACAAATGGAGGACAGGGGTGGAAGGGATGATTGGGATAGAGAAGATGAATATTACTCTGAACGGTACGACCACAGGAGGCAGAGAGACTCTGAAGAGTACAATTACAGGGACAGAAACAGGGAGAGGGATCATTATGACAGGAAATACAAAGACCAGTATGAAGAAAGGGGAGAAAAGTACTATGACACAAGGAAACACCGTAGAGAAGATGATAGGTACAACAATCAATATGAAGACTACCATGATCGTAAAGATAAATACGCCCACAGAGACAATCAGAGGGACAGAGATTATTATGAAGACCGCCATCGGGATCATTATGACTCCAAGGACAGATATCGCTCCAGAGAAAAAGATCATTACCGGCACAGAGAGGAGGACCGTTACTACGAAGAACAGAAATCTAGGAATGGTCGCTCTGACCGCTATGCAGAGGGTCGATACGAAAGACGGGATCATGACTATAAACACCGAGAAGAATACGACCGGAGAGGGGAGGAAATGCAAAGAAGTAAACGAAGGGCCCAGTATGACTCTGAAGTTGAGGAGCGCTGGGAATGCAGGGAGCAGGATCGCAACCACAGATCCAGGGATTCAGGAGATGAGAGGAGAGATGAACGTTACAGCAAACGAAGGGAATACGAAACAAGAGAGGACAATGACCACTACGACCAGAAATATGAGGACCGGTATGAATCCAGAGAAGAGGAGCATCCTCACCATCGGGCCAGAGACAGATTCAGAAATCTGCGTTCAGTATCTGTGGAGTCTGATTATGAGGAATATCCTGTAAAAGATCGCCGGACACACTGCGAAAAATGGGTTGAGCAGCAAAATGAGAAGCTTGCACGGGGAGAAATACAATCTTTTGAGGATCCCATCATGTACTGTCACAGCAACGAGCAGGAAAGGGGGTACGAATCGAGCGCTGGCAACAATGGCTCAAAAAAGAGTCAGAAGCCTGTATATGTGGGGTCACTGGACAGGAACAGCTTCTACAGGAAGACGGCCCCAAGCTCCCTGCGAAAGTCACCGTTCGCCACCACCAGGAGACAAAAGCAAGGTAAACACAAGGATGTTGTCATGTGAGAGAAGGTGATCCACGTCCTTTATTTGCACAACATGTTGGGCACTTAAGCGGATGAGGTCATTTGTATAACTTAAGTCTAATGCCTTTATGAAGCATATGAAGTAAACCTTAAGATGGAAATTTAGAGGGGATATTCTGAGACAGAAGTCAGATGAAGATTCCCAACTAAGAACAGAAGAGGCAAGGTTTGACAGTCCTTGCAGTCACTCTCTTGTCATTGGTGACCTCCAGATGTGCTCCTCTAATCAATGCTGGGGGGCTTCAGAGTGCTGACTAGCCACACTCACCATAGAGGCACTCAGAAAAGGTGTGTGTGTGAGAGAGAGAGAGTATCATCTATCTCAGTAGAAAGTGAGTTGTCAGGTATTTTGCAAGAACCTACAGAACAGGTTTGGTGGGTTCTCAGTTTTTGTTTTCTGTCATTCTCTGCATCTGTGGGTTTCTTCCTTACTGTCGTTCTCTGAATAACTCAGGCTGCGTGCCCTCAAAACCAGTGTGTTTGGTTATTGCATGACTGAATGGTCACTCTTTTATTTTATTACCTTCAGTTTTCAGAAAGACTCCCTGAAAACTAGCTCTACACAGCAAAGGATTGCAAACTGTGTCCATTTTACACACAGGTGTTGCTAAATTTGGCTCTTTTAACCTGAAGTTACTGGGAATTGTTTGTCATTAGGCTGTGACTCTGAAGATTGTGACACATAAAGCTGTCAGCTGTCACAAACGTCTGCTGCCCTCGATATTCCTGTCCCAGACAGTTAGGACTGTGGGCATCCTTTAAGCGTTTTTACTTCAGTTTATTTAAACATTTCTTTCTGTTGAAGACTTTTTCTTCTTGCGAAAGCCAAACATCATATTTGGTGTCTTGCCAGTCCTCAACAGCCATCCTGTACTATTCAAGTTTTAAGTAAATGTATTAAAAATACAAAAATAAGCACCTTTAAGCTACTACTTTGTTATTTTAATTCAGCTTTCAGTCTTTTTTTCTCTATGTTTCTGGGTTATACACTAGGATTGAAAGACATCAGCATTTTTCTTCCAAAGAAAACATCTCGGTTTGTCTAAAATGTCCTTGTTGAGAGAAGATGCTGTGGTCTGATAAAACCAAACCTGAGTAAAGCGAAATAATCTGCCAATGGAACGAGCACTTTTTCATCAATACTGAGGAATTATTGAATTGAAACAAACTCCTATGTCTTGCAGAAAAGTTATCAGCTAGTTTTGTCTCATTTCAAGTGTACTAAGATATTTTTTTCCTCACGAATACAGATGAAGATATAAGCATGCTCAAATATAGAACAGTCAGTTTTGACCGAAGATTTTCATTGTTTGTGCTAAAAAGATGAGAATGAAGATGGATTTTATGTTGGTGCATCACAGTGGGTTTAAGCTTTTCTGCAGCTCAGTAAAAACAGAAAAACAATGTTTGACATTCAAGTTTGGGACTAAATACTTTTTGGTAATGATAAACTACACAAGTTGGACTTACTCCAAACAGAATAAGACTGAAATGTTAGAAAACATTTCTCCTTTTCATGGATTTGGGTAAAGAAATCGCGACCAAACCATCGGAGGAAAGCGTAGCAGTGTGGGATTGTTTCATGATGACTTGGACAAAGACAAAGGAGCACTTCCTTAGATCATATTGTTGTGTCTGAGATGAAGCAGGTGGCGCCCCACGACCCCCTCCCCCAGTTACCTAGAAGCCCTCTCAAGCTACACACACACACACACACACACACTTTTTCAGGAGTCTAAGTACTAATCCGTAGCGTCAGCATGGTGAGTGGATGGTGGGGGTCTGTCTGGTGCCTGGCGGTGTCCAGTACTGACCTGACTCCCTCTCTGCAGAACCTGAAACTCTATGTGTGTGTGTGTGTGTGTGTGTGTGTGTGTGTGTGTGTGTGTGTGTGTGCACTAGTTAGGCCTTGGGAGACTTAATTCAAGAGCTGACGGCATCTTTCAGATCACACAGAGACGCGTGTGCGTGTGCGCGCGCTTGCCTGTGCAGTGTCTTGTCATCCGTTAATCTTGTTAAACTGTTGCAGCTCAGTCAGGGGTTTGCTGTTAAATTGTAGAGCAAATAACAGCAGACCATCCTGTTGCAGGACCTAAAGTGACATTGAAGTGATGTCGGAGGTTTTTTTTTATCTTTTACCCTGTACGTTTTCCCTGTTGAATCTTGCTCTCTTGTCCTGATCAGTTTAGTCTAATCAATGTCACAAATTTCAATACATGTGCTGCTTTTCCATAAAGGTCAATGCAATATTTTACAATTGCACAAGTGAACTGTTCCTCTCCAAACCTGATGACAGTTAATAATTATTCTCCTGTTAGTTATGTAGTTCGAACATTATGTCTCCTCCCTTCACTTTAAAATAATTGACTTGTTGAATTTGTTTTAATCTAATAAAGTAAGAATGTTATTGGTTGACTTTTTGTGCATTGGCAGAGTTTGAGGCATCTTTGTGTGGATAATGTGTCGTCATCGGTCCGTGATCCAGCAGCTAGTGCCGTGTTGTCTAATCCCTGGTTAGTTTCTGCCATTGGTGGGCAGCAGGCAGGGTGAGGTGGTGTTGGTGAGCTAAGACAGGAAATCTTGGGATAAAATCTCAAATCGTCTGACAACGTTGCTTTAAAGATGCCTTATCTCACTGACGACCGGCAGAAAGTAATTTACTTTACTTACGTCTGGATGTTGATTCCATTTATTCTGTTCCATCTTAATTATGAGCTTTACTGCAAGTCTTTTAAATTATAAATAATAATGCATATTTAGATTTATCAGAAGATTTAAATATTTTTGGAAAAAGTGACGTTTTCTGCATGGAGAGTTTGCAGGTTTTTCTTGAACATGTCCAAAGACATCAATGTCAGGTAAACACGACCCTCTAAGCTGTCGGAGAACCAAACATCTCAGCCCGGTTTGTTAAACAGAAAAGGTCAAAGGTTCGCCTCTTCTGAGTAAATTAAAATAATATTTAATTAGTTATGATCAAATCCAGTTTTTATAAACATTAAGGCATGTTCCTATTTTTGATCATTTTTCCTGTTATAAACTCAAGCAAGCGCCATATGAACCTATTGTTGGCTATGTTTATTTCCAATATATCTGAATGCAAACTGTCGTTTTAATTTTCCCTTCGTCCTTTATTATGTGACTGGAACCAGCATGCAACAATCGTGATGTTATCTGTAATTTATTAAGGTTACACAGGAAAACATTCAGCACAGAAAGCTTGTGAACTTGTCCTTTAGTGACTAGTTTTATGAAGATAAGGTCATGTTCACACAGTTAGTTAATTTAGGTCAGTTCTACTGAGAGGCAAGTTATATGATGTTAGCAAATCAACCCGGTGTCAAAATTCACATGATTGTTTTCACATTATTTACTGTCACTAAGCAGGAACGTTGTTGTAGTGATATTGGACGCTAAGCTTTCTTGCGCTGTTTGAAATTTCTCCTGGACTAACATTTACACAAACATTTATTATGAAAACAATAGAATTTGATCCACTGACTTTTATATAAGACATTTATAAGACAAAAAGAAACATTTGTTTTGATTTTGATACATAACAATTGGAAGAAGCAGCCACTAAATAAGTTGATAGGCAATTAAATGGGTTTATTAGAGAGAACATTGTATTAATTTGAGACACTGTTTGTTTTCTGCTCAAATAACTAGCCTGCAATCCGCTGCTTGTTGCTCTTAGTGAGTTTGCAACAAAATTACCTCAATAACCAAGAGAAGGAGTTGGTGCTATTTTTTCTTAACTTCCTAGTTGTTCTGTGTTTCCACTTATTGAGATATACATATATATTATTATTTCATCCAATTATTTGACTTGCTTTCAAGAGTTGCTATTTTTTTAATGTTCTGTTTCTTCTCGCAGATTTAAAATAAAAGGAATCCTGATTGTGAAGTGCAGCAACATGCTGGGGAGGGGCAGTGCCCGGTTAATGTAACATTTTTATAAGCTGTATTTTTTACTGATCAGAGTATGTGTCACATTTAGAGTGGGAACTTTTATTTCAACTGTAGCTTTTTTTTTTTATCAGTTGCATTTAGATATGAAAACATTAGCTGTTAATCTGATTTTCAGTGATGTGCAATTTATATTCTTGTGTTTTCTTTAGCAAGGTTGTTAATATATGCTTTTATTTAGCAGTAAAACATTTGTTTGACAGAAAAGAAAAAAGATTTGGGATTTGAAATTCAATCAGGAGGGGAGGAAACTGACAACGAAAGATTTGATAAAAGCTCATAAAGCCTGAAGGGATCCACCTGTCTCTACCTGTCCAGTAACCAGGAACTGATCAAATCTGACATGTTTAGTCAGCTCCAGTTGTTCTTACACAGCTTGTACTGCAGATGTTTTTCCCACAAGTAAAATCTGAAACTGAGAACATGCTAAGCTGTTTCCGTAAACGTGCACCACTTCAGGTCTTCTGGAGTAAATAAGCAAAACCAAAGTTTTGTGATTGATTCCCAGTCTCCCATTTTTGGAAAACGTGTGTGTGCTAAAAGAGTATTAGCTGATTTCTGTTTCTCTTTAAGAACAATAATTAATGATATTCTGGATAATCTTATTAAAATAAGCAGTTTCACTAAATATTTACATTTTACACCTAAAAGAAACTAAAAGAGTAAGGTATGAAATGATCAAAACTGCAAAAGTATGAAATGATAACAAAAAACTCCACTAAAAGTCTGGTTATTTGTTGTAGAAAATGAAAAGTCTTTTTCCTTCAGTGACAACTTGCACACTAAAGAGTGTTGCTGTTGGTGCAATCTGCTCATGAATAGAGAATTTATAAAACCCTCAAGTGACTTGTGCTCAGATGCATAAAAACTGTGAAACTGTCTCCTCTGTGTTGTACTGGGTTGCAGTCCTGAGTCACTTGTGGGGCCTAAAAGATTAAAATTCTCCTTCTTGTCTTTATTTCCAAGACATTACAGCTTTCTTGGTGTGAGGAGCCCCAACTTTAAGCTCCCTCTGTAAATATGCAAAACTGATGGTCTCTTGAAGTAATTGCATATTGTTCATCGCCAAATAATGGAAACCTGGAAGTTTCAAAGAAGCAAGCGATCCCAACCTTTTAAATGCTACTTGGATCAAGTGTTGCAACATTTGAATAATTCAGGGTGGTAATTAAATCGCAGCATCCTCCACTTGAGAAAATCTCATCTTAAACACCCGCTGGGTAATGTAAAAGCCCTGCTTTTGTAGAGTTTGGCTTCAACACTTTGGTTATAGCGCCTTGCAAAATTGAATTTTAGTTGGAGGAAACTGAATAAAATGAGACAGAGTACAAATGCATTCCATACTTTTAAGATTTTATTTGCAAAAAACTACAAACTCTCCTCGCATTTCAGAATTTTGTGCGACTTTTTGTTGGTTTGTCACAAAAAAACTTGTAAGTTTGTTGTAGCTGGACAAGCGTTTGAAAAGAACTCTGTTTTGTTGGAGGAAACTGAGTAAAATGAGGTTGAATACAAATGCATGCCACACTTTTAAGATTTTTATTTGCAAAAGAAAACATAACCTATAAATTATCCTCGCATTTATCAATTTAGTGCTGCTCTGTGACATATAAACTTGACAGTTGTGGCTTCACCAGATTGGAAAAGAACTGGATTTTAGTTCGTAAAAAACTTTGAAAACTATAAATTCTCCTCACAATTTAATGGTGATTTGTGTTTGTTTATCACAAAAACCTGATAAGACTAAAGAAGAATACAGCATGTTTACATGCAGAGCTCCGGGGAAAACGTTAAACTGATGCCCGGGAAGTTTCGCATTGGAGCAAGAATGTGACCCTTTGACATCTGACCCTAAAAGAGATAAACGGGACGGTTTGCCACGAAATAAACTCTCCTGTTCGGAGACCTGCCTCCTAAAACGGTCAGTGATTCAGTCTGAACAATAGCAGGAGGTTTTATTTGAGTAGATTCTCTTTATTTTACTGAGATGATTGGAATTTATTGTTCCCATCGTCCGCAGGGAAATGACACAAACATCTAGAAACACATTCATAAATCCTCCACTGATTGATTATTATTTTTTTTTTATTGTACCTGTCAGTCTTGTGAATAATTTGGAGCGCATCATGTTTTGGCTGCATGCCGCAGCTTGCAGGTTCTTATGCAAACCAGTTTGGAGGTGTCGGCAGCATGTTTGGGCTCATTTTCCAAGTTTCCCAGCGGGATCTTTTGGGAAAAGCCACTCCCATCCCCTCCCTCCCCCCAACCCTGATACGAAGAGGGCCCCCGCTTCCCCGCCTGTTGCCGTGGAAACGGTGTGCACACTGCGGCGAACTTTGGAGCAGAACACACAGGCGCTTATTGTCTCGTGACCTTAGAGAGTCGCATGTGGGCCAAATGTTTGATTCTGTATCAGGTTGACTGCAGAGAAGCATGAAACTTTAGCGATAGTGTTAGCATTACACGACTGAAATGAATTCACTTGGATTGGTTCAGCTTTAAAAGTGATAAAGATATATGTTTAGGTGTATTTTTAGCAGGAAAACTTTGGGGAAGAGGGAATAAGTTTAATAACTTTTTTCCTAATTGTGATGGAGTTCAGTCTGCCAGGTGATGGCAGCTTGTGAAACAAGTTTCCGATCCGAGGACTGGACTGGACTGCATCAGACTCCACCTAATCTTTCTCAATAAGGTCCAGAAAATGTTCTGAGATCTTTTATTTATCGATTCCCAGGAAAGTGAGTTTTACAAAACATATAGTCACAATATTATATTGCTAATTTCAATACTTGAAAGGAAAAGATAAGTCGACTTGTGCAATAAGATAAATTAAACCTTTGCTCTAATTCTATTTCCCAGAGAAAGATTACAACGTTGGGGATGAAAAATGAAATGATGCAAAAGTAAATAAGTAAATTCTAAGAAATAAAAATTAAACTGAAACAATAATATTAGTGATAAAATATATCCAGCGGAGTATAAGAATAGTTTTATCAAGGTTGGTCACTAAAACCTTAAAAATAAAATCAGTTCTTCTGAGGTTCATATAATGTAACCAAGGTTATAAACAGTTTAAGGCAATAAAAATCTTGTCTGCAATCGGTTTCATTTAGAGTAATAAATGTAAAAGGAGGCCAAGAACAAATACATGCAAATCTTTAAAGATTGTACCCACCCTTAACAATTATATGCCACTTTGTGTTGGTAGATAGACTGATGTTTTTCTTCAAACTGCTGAATAATTCTGTTTTAAAACATGTTAAATAGTTTTGTGGACTGTTGAAAGCTGCTTCAGGTTCCTGTTTGTTTCGTTTTCGCACTTTGATCAGTCAAGAAGTTGAATAAAACAAACAAAACGATGGATCCTGCTGCTGAGGTCCGGATCCGGGTTTTAGTGTCGTCCTCCCTGGAGTGTGTTTGTGTGTGTTGATGGAGGGATCCCATCCATTCTCAGGTTAATTGGACCTGTGGAGTTTTTGCGGCTCTGGGGCTGAACTTTAAATCCGATCACAGAACAGGTGATGATGTTGACTTTAGAGCAGCAGGTGGGTGAAAATTCACTTTTCTCTCTCTGAGAAACAAGAAACGGTGAAGGTAGTTTAATATCTGATATTTCTCAACCAAAATGATTTAACATTTACCTTAAATCCCAGTGAGCATTATAAGTTCCTGCTGATAACCAGAGTTTAGTTTCTGATAAACCCTTGATGACTGGAGCTGATCCTCCAGGTGTGACCGTCAGGTGAGTCACGCTGGGTGTCAGAGGAGCCGGTGTGTTTTGTTTTTTCTGTCCTGCGTCACTTTATGGTGCTTGAGATACTTTGCCCTTCCTTCTGTGACTGTTCAACAAAACATTTTGCTTTTGTAAGATGAGAAGTGGAAATGTTTGATTGGAGAATCATAGCAACCAAAGGAACCAGACAGGCTGGATCAAAACTGAGTTGCTTCCGGTTTTACTCGTCAAATATGATTAAATAAATTGGATGTGCGGTTTTTGTCTGACCTTTTGAACTCCGTGCTGTTTGAAAATGGTGAAAGACGTTGGTTGAGTGTGTGGACAAATGATTAAGACTCACAGGGTTTTACAGACTTTTAAGGTGATTTATTAGAAATTTAAGATCTGCAGTTTATTTCCCGACTTTTACAGTGACGACACTTATCATTAGACTCAAAAATGCCAAAATTAAAATGATTTTTTTTTCATACTTTTTTTGTTTTTACATTACTGAAAAATTAGGAAATATTTAAAGATCTAACATGTTTTCATGCATGTAATCTGGCTGGAGTCTAAAATATAAGTTATGCTCAGTTTATTATCCATTTCTACTGTTTATCGCTTTGCATAGACATATATTTTAATTTTCTTTCCTTATTACATTTCTCACTTCTACGTTTTTTGTTGACTCAAAAAAAAAAGAATAAAAAATAAAATATTTCACTTGCATTAAATCATTTGTAACACATGAGGACTTAAGATCTACGGAGGGCTAAAAGTGCAACAATTAGATGCATTTTGAAATAATTAAGTAATACTCTTAAAATAGGAAGTAGATTGCATTAAGTTTGTTAATGTTTTTTTTTTTTAATTTATTTTCTAAAGTTAAAGCTGATAAATTTTATTAATCCGCTTTATCAGTTCATTAAACTCTCTCTCCATTTATATGTATATATATGTAAATTCAATTACTTTTTTATTTGGATCCAATTATATTTTATCATTAAATGTATAAATTATATTTAGAATTTTTTACTCTTAAAATTTTTAAGTAACTCATGTATTTATTGTAAAAAACCTTAACATATGTACCGATTTGTCTAATTTTATATATATTTGTGCTTTATACGCATCCAGATCTGCTCTGTATTTGATTTTCTTACATGTAAAGCAAAAAAAAAAAAAAAAAAAAAGGCATCCATGACAAACTTCCTTTTTGTGATGATAAAGAAAGCTCAGAAACCATTGCTTCAGTTTCATGTTGTATCAAGTACAGTTTGTTCTGTATTTGTTGCCGTTTTGAGTGTTTAGTGTTCAGGATTCAGCCAGCGATAACCGGGAAATCACAGGGAGTGCGGTTACAAAATGTCATCTGATTGCTCATTATACCGACTGGTTCACTGAAACGGTCAGAAAGTTAATTTATCTATTTATTTTACTGCTAAAAGAAACAAAAATTAACTAGAAAGTACAGAATTTGCTGCAGAAATGTGTTAAAATTGAATATAAACATAGTTTATGACTGCTGTTGAATCAGCACATTGTGTGTGGGTTTATATTTACTGAGATGCAACAAAGAGATTCTGATAAACCGGGTCAGAGCGAGCCTTCCCAGGTTGGTTCTGATGGAAACTGTTGCATATTTAGAAGATTGTGAATCGGAGCGTGTGATTCGTTCTACATCAAACGTGGGAACGAGGCGATTGATTCCAATTAGATACCGAGTCCATTGTTTTTCCGTTCCCTCCGCATTGTGTTGCAGGGTGACTTCTAAAAAAAAAAAAGAAAAAGAAACCCAATTAGTGAACCGGTTTCTGACCGGCGGAGGAAATGCACGAGTGCTGGCCGATGGGGCTGAAGCCATGAGAAAATCTCATTTGAGTTGAGCTTCTGCCAAGTCACGGGATCAGGGAGAGGATGAGAAACCTCCTGCATTGTTTTGGTGATAATTTGTGCCTTTGTGTGTTAAAACGTCCAACAATTAGTTGAAAAAGGTTGAATTTTTGCTACTGTGACCTGCCAAGTTCTGGATACTTAAAGGGGAAGCGACGTTGTTGTTGGGGATGAGAAGACAGAGTTAACGTCGTTAGTCTCTGACAGCATCTGTTTCAAGGATGAATGACGTCACCTGCAGCCATGGCAACAGATAACTGCACATGCTCAGTCTGCACCGACTGGAACGTCCCGTGCCCAGAACCCGGGTCCTGTCTGGGTCAGGCCTCTGCTCCATTTAATGTCTCTACACAGAGGTTTGCTCAGTTCAAACACAGATCTCTCAATACACAAGTTTAAATGTTTCTGTGCAACTTTGAAGTAGAGATTACAGATTATAGATTGGATACTAACTGCAACATGTGGTTACTAATCTCTTGGGTTTTTAAATATCGTCTTTGTTTAATCAAGATCTTGACGTAAATCTTCATTAAAAACTTGCAAATTGGACATTAAAAGGTCAAATAATTTTGTATAAAACAGTAACTTTTGCTGCAAATATGAAACCTATAGAATAACTGAAGCATTTTTACTCGTAATCGATTCGTTTTAATCATAAACTAATGAGTGTTTAATGTTTGAGGCAGTTTTTCTCAAACTCTCTTCACATTGTTCAATGATGAATTAAACAGTTTAAACATAAGAGTTTGAACTGTTAAACTTTTTTCCTCTACTGATACCGATACCAATATTTGAGGTTTAGAATCCGATGCACAAAAACAGGTTTAAAAAATAAACTGCAGCAAAAACGTGGTTCAGAAAGTGCAATTAATTCTTCTAAATATAATGTGAAATAAATAATAAGGCATAGAATTAGACTGAGTAGATCTGCCCTTATGGATTGGGCACATTATCACAGATATCAGAATGTTTTTAAATACTTGTACGGTTATTGATTTTGGATCGGTGCGTCTCTGGTTTCTGGAAGTTTCTTCCTTCCAGGATTTTAGTAGGAAGGCTCTTGGTGGAGAACAGTGGTTCTATCAGGACTTTGATTCATCCTCAAACACTGAACTTGTTGCTTCTTCTTCACATGTCAGATTGGCAACTCATGTCTTTGGTACGTTGTGGTTTCTGCTGCAGTGATTCAGAGTTTTGGATTTTCTCTGAAGGTCTCTCTTTGAACAGTTTCTTTTTCATGGCTTTTCAGTTTTACATTTTACTCCCACCAGAATCTGTTTTCTTGTTGGGAAAGTAACTCCCTGATCCAGATCTGACCTCATCCAGATGGATCGGACACAGTTATCAGTATGCATGAGCGGCACATGCTTACTGAAAAACTTTAAAGTTCGCTCTGTTCCTGAGAGCCCGCATGTCTGCGGTCGCTGTCACAGTCCATTGTGCCGCTCACAAAGAACCCGAGTCCACTTGGGTTTTGTCTCTATTCATGAAAGGCAGCGATGCGCGATCCAGGCCTTCCCCTCAGTCATGGGCCTCCTCACAGATGAGAGCCGCCGCCGACCAGATATCTGGACGGGGCGAGGAGTTTGGGGCGGAACCGGTGGGCGGGTCCGGGGCTGTTGGGTTTCAAACGGGTGGATACGTGGGCTGGGAAACTATTTCTCCTGTTGTTTCTGCAACAAGCTGATTGTTTTGTTCCGTTTTAATCTCAGATTTCAGCCAAAAGGTGAATTTTAAAGCGGTTTAATCTTGACTTTCCAGAGATGACGCTGCTGTCGTCGCAGCCCAAACCCGTGGACTCCGGCCCGGTCTCTGACGAAGCCCCCGCTGCCGGCACGGACCCCGAGGATCCTGGGCAGAGGATGCTGGAGAAGAGGTCAAAGGTCATCGAAGAGCTGCTGCAGACCGAGGAGGACTACGTCAACGACCTGCAAATGTGCATCGATGAGATCATTGTGCCGCTGCAGGAGAGGAAGGTAAAAACTCAACAGCATGGGAAATGTAAAAACTATAACAATATATGATGGCATATTAAGACTATGCTAAGAAAAACTTAATTTACAAAAAATTTAATTGAGAATAGTCATAAAATACTGTTAGAATAATGCCCATAAATAAAGAATAAAGGTCTAAAATTATGAGAACAGCCATAATACTATGAGAATAAAGTTGTGTATATAGTACAAGAGTAAAGACGTATTACGAGATTAAAGTCATTAAATTATGAGAATAGTAATAATGTTTCACGTATAAAGTTGATTAATCTAAAGTCTAAAAAAAACAAGAAGAAAATCAAAAGAATTTAGTCATAGTACCAGAATAAAGTCGTATTATTTTGACTTCTCATAATTTTATTATTTTAATTTTGCCCTCATGCTCAGTCATAGTTGCATGACCATTTTCTAAAAGTTTAATCTCTCTAAAAGTTAGATTTTCATTGCATTTATAATGTGCATGTTTTGTTATATTCATCAGTGATATAAATAACCTAACTTGCTATATTCTCCCCAGGTGGAAGTGGACTTTGAGGGACTCTTTGGGAACATCAACTCTGTGATTGATCTCTCTCAGCGGCTTTTAGATAGACTACAGGAATCAGAATCTGTGGGTAAGGGCTGTTAAAGTTTGTCTTTTCTAAATTCTCATTACAACTCAACACGTTTCCTGTTTTTAACCGGCTTCACAAGATGCAGGAGCCATTTGAAAAGTGTTTTTGAGTCCCGTTTAAACCAGTTGTAACACTGATTTTTTTTTTTTCTTTTCGTTTAAACGAAACACATTTCATGACATTTCTGCATCCTGTCCTGTCAGGAGTCGTGTTCCTAGATTTCAAAGCTGAGCTGGAGGACGTGTACAAGCTGTACTGCCAAAACCACGACGACGCCATCTCGCTGCTGGAGAGCTACGAGAAAAAAGAAAACATCCAGGGTCACGTGTTGGAGTGCCTGGAGAGGCTGAGGTGTGTGATGGGGTGGACACAGCGTCTTAAACATGGAGTAGATCAAATTTTTTATTTCACCTTTGACTTTTGCATGGAAATTATGAAAAAACTTGCTCTTCATTCGTACAAAAGAAACAAGCAGGAGGAGTGGCCTCCCACTCCAACGCCTGGGCTTGTAGTCTTGATCCAGTCTCAAACGTTTGATTTAAATCATCGGCACCAGGAATCATCCACCGACCTAAACCCCCCTTTGAGCATTTCGCACTGCTCATTTTTACAAGAACAGCTTATTTCCATTTGCAAGTCTTATAAAAGTGGTTTTTACACTCAAAGAGAGACTGTATTGGCTGCTGCAGCTACCGATATGCAAAGCATTAGCATTTAACCCTTATTGGGAGAAAGTTGTTTGCTTTGCGGTGCCGTAACTCTGCGAACCGTTGCGCTAGCTGAAAAATCCCAGCGGTTTCTGAAAGGGGAGACGTTGCGTTTTCCAGCCAATGTCGTGTTATTACAATAATTTCACCCTGGTGTTGCAGGGAGCATGTTTTTCCACTCTTTTGAGTGAGCTATGTCTAGAAAGAAATGGTAAAGCTTTCCGTGTTTTAGGTAACATGATAGTCGCTTCATAAGGTGTTTAGTTACCTCACATTGGTGCTGCATATTGCGGATATTTTGCAGAAACTCAAAATTAAACAATATAGTTTCCATGTTAGTGTTCATTCAAACAAACCTTTTTGACTTTTTCTTTGAAATGCATGTTTTCCCTAATATGTGGAGGTGAAGTTCCCTCATTGTTTTAGCTAAACAGCAAAGCTTGATGTCTTTATCACTGAGCATTCTTGGTCTAAATATGGATTACTCAGTGCAGCAAAACCTCATATTTCTATTTGCTCACTAATTAAATGGTACTAGTTTTAGTTTGAGGATGACATCTTCTGCATCTAACTTGTCAGCTGAAAAACCAGAACCAAACACAAAAGATGAATAGTTGGTCAGTTTCTCCATGTAAACCTACTTTCTAAGTCCACCTAGAAAACCCGAAGGTTCTGACAGTTTATCACAGCAGAAGAACAGTCCGGTTCTGGTTAATATTTGGTTCATTTGAAGACGTCAGCGTGCTCAGACTCGGAGCGGTTAGTTTTTCTGGTGTCAGTCATTTGGAGCAGCACCAGGAATGCGCCAGGCCTCGTTCCTCCCGTCCGGTTTCACTGTCTGTGACTCAGCTTCTTCAGCAAACTTTTGGTTTTCAGTGAATTATTGTCGCGTTTGAAGACAAACACTCGATCCGCGAACAGGAAGCTGCTGGAACAAAGAGGCTACGGCTCCATAAACAAAAGGAAAACGACTGTCGTTCGTATCGCGCTTATCTAGGCCAAAGTTGACGCTTTCGCAATCATTTTGCAACTTTTAGTTACCTGCTTCATACGAACAATACTTTTTAAAATGTTTTTACAAGATTCGAAAAGGTCATGTTACCCACGCCCAATGTTTTTACTGCTTCTGTCCAACTTTAAATGAGAAATCTGTAACTCCTAATCTCTCAGGTTTAGTCTTAATCTCTTGTTTAAGAAACGCTTTTGTCACATTTGTCAACATAAAGACCAGCATCATACTTACACTTTGAACAGTTTTTTATGTTATCTTTCTACTTCTTTCCTTTCTACAGGGCGATTTACCGCGAGCAGTAAGTCTACTTAATGAATGTCGGCATGATTTTCAGTCTGGGAGCTGTCCTGACTTCATGTCTGCTGCTCACTAACCCTCCTTTAAAAATGGCCTCTGTGTTTGTGCTAAAGTGAAAATGAACCTTTAAAAACGGCTGTCCTGAATGGAGATCTGCTTCTTTGTGTCTGCATGCGTTTCCTGTGGTTGTGTTGGCATTTAATACGTCCCAGCTCCTGTTCTCCTGTTTTAAACGGGCAGCATGACATTGATTCTGGGAAGCAATGCCACCTACAGGACAAAAGAGGAACTGTATGTCAGTTGTGACGTTTAGAAATTTGTTCAACTAAAAACAAAGTATGTTGATTTAATTCCTACGATGTCGTATTAGGAAAAAAATAAATAAATTAAAATTTCTGCCCAGAAACCCAGAAATTTTGTAGAAAATGCAGGAATATTTCTTGGCTCCAAAAATCAAAATATTTGCTAGAAATATTTTGAGATTAATCGCAGAAATGTTTTGGATTGGAAGTTCCAAGTTCTGAGATTAATCTAAGAATTTCTGAGGGTTTTTTTTCTAGTAAATTTCAGCTTTTCAAACTGTTCTGGGGAAAAAAACCATTTGGAAATGCCTGAGACTAATCTCAACATTTGAGCTTTTGGCAGAAATGTAATCGTCTTGTTTTTCCTTTCTATCTGCAGTGGCCCTAATGCGCCATCATAAACGCCGTTACCTTTTTAAGTGAAAACTTTGTCCTGTAGGTTCCATTAAAGAAAATCAGTTTCTCCTGCTTTCCCTCAATGCCTCTCAATCTGAGCTTTGGTCATCATCAGAAACATGCCTGTGATGAAGCGCTTATCATTGGGTCGTCCATATGATTCCTCCATCACTGCTCTCATGATGACTCTGTGTGATCCTTGTGACTTTTGAAACCTTTGAGTTTCACATATTTTATTTGCTTCGTCCATAATAAATGTTTTCTGGCTCTTTTGCAGAGGTAAAACTAATTACATCAACCTGGGCTCGTTCTTGATCAAGCCGGTGCAGCGGGTGATGCGTTATCCGCTGCTGCTGTCGGAGCTGCAGGGCGCCACGCCGGAGAATCACCCGGACCGGCACAAGCTGACCCAGGCAGTGCAGGCCATCAAGCAGATCAACGTCAACATCAACGAGTACAAGCGCAGGAAGGATCTGGGTAAACATGATTAACTTCATTTTATTGGGTTCATATTCATTTCATAAAGTAGAAAAATGTTCTTCAGACTTTTGAAAAATATTTTGTAGATTCAAAACATAAAAAAGGCCTTGCATGTTTCCATAGTTAGAGGAAAAAAGCTAAAGCGTTCCCTAATTTTTGAGGTGAAATTCTTTTTTTACTGTGAAATTACTCTCAAAGAAAAAAGTGTATTAATACTTTGTATTGTCTGAAAATCTTATTCAAATACAGTTTCCAGTTCAGTGTATTTATATAGTGTCAAATCACAACAAATGTCATCTCAAGACATTATATGAAAAAAAGTTGCTATCTGGGGCCGCCAAAAAATATTCAAAGTGCCACATTAGGCCCTCGGACCACATTTTGGACACACCTGATCTAAAGCATTTAGTTCTCGCTTTGTCTGTATGTTTAGCTCCATCCACCTTCCCATTTAACTCTCACTAGCTTCCCAATTCCGCAGAAGAAGAGCATCCCACAGCATCATGCTGCCACTGCCATGTTTTACCATTTGGTTAGTGTGTTCAAAAAAGAAAGCAAGGCTTTGCATCGTCTTCCTTTGACATAACGAGTGAATCTGAATCGATGTGGGACAAATAATCCAAATAAAACAGATTAAAGTTTGTCTCTGTAGCATGAGAGCTTATGACTGACGGCATCGATTATTCAATTTAAAAAATACTTAATTGATCCCAAAGGGAACTTAAATAACTTCATCCATGACCTTCCTCTCTGAAGTTCTCCCTCTGCTGTCCACAGTGGTGAAGTACAGGAAAGGAGACGAGGAATCCTTCATCGACAAGATCGCCAAGCTGAGCGTTCACTCCATCATCAAGAAGTCGAACCGCGTCAGCAGCCACATCAAGCACCTCACAGGAATCTCTCTTCAGGTTCGCTTCTGGTTCTGCTCTGACTCAAGTGTTCCCAAGACCTGAATAACGTTTATTTTTTAACTCTCTAGATTAAGAGTGAAGCGTTTGATGATGCAGAGAAGAAGTTCAGGCTGCAGGAGAGGCTCATCAAGTCTTTCATCAGAGACGTTTCCATGTACCTGCAGCACATCAGGGTACGAGGAAAAACCCCCATGAGTTGTTTATGTTTACGTTTTACCGCGAGCGTGACCTCTGGATGAATTTCCGTGTAGGAATCGGCGTCTGTGAATGTCCTGGCTGCCATCAGTTTCGTTGACATCTACACAGAGCGCAGCGTTCTGGATCCGGAGCGTTTCCAGAGAGCTCACCGCTGCATCAGCGACAAGCAGTTCACCCAGTTTGTGAGTAACGACCTTTTAGCCTCACACTGCAGCCTGAAGTGACCCGAATCAGATTTTCTTTGTGAAATCTGATGTTCAAAATATAAGCGACCTGTATGTGATCTCCACTCGACCTGAAGGTGTCCCACTTGCGCAGTAGAGGGCGCCATAACAAAAGTGTAGTTTGGAAACAAAGTAAGTTATGGAGTTCGAAATAAGTGGAAGACACTTACCGTATTTTCCGGACTATAAGGCACACTTAAAACTCTTGAGTTTATCACCAAAATTAAAATAAAATGACAGTGCTCCTGTGGTTTATATGATACAAAATACAGATGATGTTCTAAGATTTAGAGGAATTACCAGGATGGAGAAGATAACTATAAATAGAGTAAGAACTGCTAATAGTTTTTTGAAAGGCACTCTTTTTAAGATGGGGAAACGTCTTACTGGTTTGTGTAATTATTGTAATACTAAAGAAACGATGCAACATGTTTTTCTTAGCTGTAGGAAATATGTGAATCAAAGATAGGAAAAGGTTTTAATAGGGAATTGAAATTTGAGAATGTGCTTGCTCAGTTAAATAGTCATAAAGGAAAGTATTGTTTTAAATACTGATGTCATTTGGGGAATTTGAAAGATAAATAATAAAATCCAAGAGATGGCAGCAGTGCAAAACTAATAGATGCAAGTTGGTGCTAAAGTCTAAGGAAGATGTTTTGCCAATATCCATAAATAAGAAGAAGTGCTTAGTTTATCTATTGCATAAAGAGGATATCAGGTAATTTTTGAGTTTTATAAAACATATTTTTAAGTGACCGAATCCATTTTCCGTCCTGAGCAGAAGGAGCGCACCGAGGCGCTGGTCATCAAGCCTCTCTCCCAGCTGCTCGTCATGTTCGCCGGGCCGCACAAACTCATCCAGAAACGCTTCGACAAGCTGCTGGACTACGACAACTGCAAGGAGCGCGCGGACCGGCTGAAGGACCGCCGCGTGCGCGACGAGCTGCAGGTGGCCCGCAACAACTACGAGGCGCTGAACGCGCAGCTTCTGGACGAGCTGCGCAAGTTCAACGGCGTGGCAGAGGAGCTGTTCAAAGACTGCGTGGGCGCCTTCGCGCAGGCGCAGAGGGACTTCATGGAGCTGACGCTGGGAGAGCTAAGGCCGCTGTTGCAGGTCAGGCATTGGTTCTACTGGTTCAGCTCATCAGTATTACCAAGTTCATTTTTTAGTGCAAATATCTTAGTACACTTGAAATAAGACAAAACTAACTTACAAGTAACTTTTCAACTTGTTTTAAGTCAGTAATTCCTTAATATTGATGAAAAAGTTCTAGTTATGGGGAAATTTCTTGTTAGAAAGATGGACACTTTAAATAGTGTGTCCAGGGGGGAACCAAGGGCCTTTTGTGGCCCTTGAAATGATTTTGTTCAGCCCCTGACCTCAAGTCAAGAATGGTAAACATTTGGCCAACAAAACAGAAAACAATTGGTGAGCTAAAATTGTGATTTTTGTTTTTTTCTTCTTATAAAGCAACAGTTCAAATAAATTTTTATGTTCTGTAAGTTTAATGGACTTTAGTTTTCTTAAAGTTTTTAAGATTTTTCCTCAAAATCGTGAAACAAAAAGTCGGATTTTGATTCTTTAGTGCTTCATTTCTTATAAAACCGACTCTGTTATACTTTTTGTTGTCCCACCAGTTTTCTAATAAATTCGGCGCAGAGGGAAACCTGATCACGCAGTTTCAGGAGGAGTACCACCAGGTCCTCAAACTGCTGCAGAGCTTCAGCTTCTGCCCGGAGAACCTGCCGCAGCCGACCGGGACCATGAAGAGGCCATTTGAGAAGAAAACGCTGGAGAAGCAAAGCAGCAAGAAACAATCTCAAGGACCTGTGAGTTTACCCGATTTGTCTTGTTCTTAATGAATAACGCATCAGTTCTGTGACCGCTAACGTTAAATGTCTTCCAGCCCAACCACGCCGTCCAGACGGACGAGCATCGCTCGGCTCTCCTGGCCGGCTACGCTCCTGAGAAACTTTACCAGGCGGAGAGGAACTTCAACGCCGCTCAGGATCTGGACATCTCGATTCAGGAGGGAGACCTGGTCGGTGTGATAAAGCAGCAGGACCCGATGGGCAGCAACAACCGCTGGATGATTGACAACGGAGGTAGATTATTATATAAGCAGCTCAAAATGTGGGGAACCTTTATGCAGATTTCACATTTTGAATGTTTTTATATTTCTGTTAGGATCTCAGCTGCTTCTAAAAAAAAACCAACCAGTTTGTTTTTTGTTTTGTTTTTTTACCAATAATTTAATGTTTTAAAAACCTTGAATGTTAAGTCACATTCCACAGGCATTGAGCCGTTACTTAGCAACCCAAACGGAACTCAGCCTGTAACCTGGCAACGCAAACGAACCCACCTCGTAACCTAGCAACGTGAGCTGAGTTCCAGCTGATTTGTCTGCTAGCTTTACATGCTTTTTATTTTATTATTTTATTTTATTCATGTCACAATGGCTGCTGGAAAAGACGAAGTGTTTTATTGTTGACTTAACGTTCAGAAACTGTTTGCTGCTTTATGGTTGGTTCTTCTGCTTTTTCATTTGTGGCCACATCCAGATCATAAACGCCCTGTTGTTTTTCTTTTTGTTTTTCAGTCTCCCAGGGTTTCGTCTACAGCTCCTTCCTCAAGCCGTACAACCCGCGCCGGAGCCACTCGGACGTTTCCATCGAGAGCCAGTCGTCCAACGAGTCCGGCTACGGCGGCTCCTCCCCCGTTTTCTCCCGCCAGAACAGCAACAGCACTTTAACCTTCAACCAGGACGCCGCCACCGTCAGCTACTCCACGGCGCCGCAGAGCCACCCGTCGCCGCAGCCGTCGCTGGACTCCGCCTCGTCCCGCCGCGGCCAGGCGACCGCCAACCCCGACGCCGTCGCCCAGAACTCCTCGTCCCGAAGTCACGCGAGCCGCAGAGACTACGCTGACCAATCGCACAGCAGGAGCGGCGGCGCTCACAGGGACTCGTACGAGTCGCGGTACGAGAGCAGGAACAGAGACACGTCGGATTACTCGGAGACGGACTCGTCGTCCTCTCAGATGAACAGCAGCAGGTCCAAACGACACGCAGACAGGAGCCACAGCTCACAGCAGTGGAGGGACGGGGACGGAACCAGGAAGTCCGCTTACAGTCTGGACGAGTACGCTGAGCCGGAACCAGAACCAGAAAGTGAGCTGGACGGTCATCAGGTACTGGAATCCATCTGGATTTCTCTCCTTATTATGAGTTTTGTGAAATTGCTCTGTTGTTTGGTAAAAATTTCAACATATTTTAATATTAAAAATACAATAAAATAAAAATTCTAAATGATGAATTTGAATTTATTTTATTTATGTAATGCTGCCTTCAGGTCAGGCAGCATCACATGTCTGAACATTTTCACAGATTCTTCTTGTCTTTGGTTTAAAAATAAAAAATGTACGGAAATTATAAGTGACAGAAAATATTTTTAAAAAGAGGCTTTTATTTCAATCATCCGATCATTGAGTTCAATGATGAATATTAAGACTAAACTATTAGATTTTTTTGTTTAATTACAAAAATATAGTCATAATATTAGTAGAATAACAATTATTTTAACAAAAGAAATGAAGAATAGCTTGTTTTTTTGTGTTGGAGTTTTCATAAATGTACAACTTTATTCCCCAAATATTATGACTTTATTCTTGTATTTCTGCCTGTTCTTGTTAAAATTACTTTATTCATCTATAAAAAAAAAACAGCCTAGAGTTGATCTGAACTCAAAGTCCAACTAAACAGAAAGTGTAAAAGAACTTCCTGTTTCATAAAATCCTCATTAAAATATGTTGAAATTTATGTTTGTAATGTGAGAAAAACTTTTTAAAAAATACCCATGGAAGAAATTACTCCCCAGAAATGTCTAACATTAATAAGTCTGCTGATAGTTGATGTAACAGAACATTAAAATGACCCTCTGTTTTGTTTTGTTTTTCAGATTTACTACGCGCTGTACTCCTTCAACGCCCGCTGCGCTAACGAGATGAGCATCTCCGCTAACGAGCGGCTGCGCATCCTGGAGTTCCAGGACCTGAACGGAAACGGCGAATGGTGGCTGGGTGAAGCCGACGGAGGAAGACGAGGATACGTGCCTTCCAACTACATCCGCAAGTCCGAGTACACATGAGCGAACGCGCTCTTCCCTCGCCAAGGACACGGCGACCTTGAGAACTTCCCGAGCGAAAACGGAACAAAACGAGCATTTTGCTGTAACTTATTCTGAAACTGTTTTCATGGGGTTTGATGTGGAGGACTATTGCTGCAAACTCACACTCCTGGCATCTTTATTCGCCTGTATTTATATACTTTTTCTTTTCTTTTTAAAAAGATGTTTCTTACGAACTAGAAGGTGCACTTTGCCCTGCAAAACCACAAAACTTTACCAAGTAATTTTGGTTTAGATTCTAGCTTAAATATCTCAGCACATTGGAAATAAGAGAAACATTAAGCTTTTTTTTTTTTTTTTTTTTAAAGTAAGGAATTCCTTAATATTAATGAAAATGTATTTGTTCCATTAGCAGAGAAATAAAATTATATGTTTAAATAATCTGCCAATGGAACAAACAAGGAATTATTTACTTAAAACAAGCCTTTATGTCTTCCTAAAAAGTTCAGTTTTTCTTATTTCAAGATATTTGCAGTAGGAACTAACCAAGAATACTTGGTAAGATCTAGTTTTTTTGCAGTGACCTTCAGTTTCCAGATAAAAACCTCTGAATTTCCACATTCTCTGATGCCGAGGACAGTCGATGTTGACGTTAAACAGCGGCGGACTGAAATGGGAATGTTTTGGGGGGTTTTTGGCGCCTCTGTTACAATGCAGAACCATAAGACGATGACCTTTTTTTAACCTCTTGTTTGGGGTTTCTGCAGACCAATAAACAGCTTGGAGTGTTGTGTGGTGTTTAAAAAAAACCCTGTAAAACAGAAGAGTTTGCAAACTGGTTTTGAACTCAGCTGCATCTTCCTGTAAGGAATGTCGCGGTCTGATGAACGTGTATATTTTGGGCCAAATAAAGCTGTATATAGAGACTTATGGTTTGGTGCCCAAAGTAAAATGTTTGAGTAAAATTCTCCTCAGATGAACAAGCTTGTGTCCTGACTTTAACTAACATTGTTGGGTAGATTTGGGGGAAATTGATTTTTATTTACAGAACCCAAACATCACAAATAACCAGATTGGGTTATTATTTTTATTTAATTTTTATTAGATTTTATCTAATAAAATGAGATTCTGTGATCATGCACACTTTGGAAAAGTCTTAAATTTGATTTCAGTGCACTGCAAAAACATAATTCTTAAAGTATTTCCTTTCCTTTTCCCCTTGCACTCTTCAATTTCCCTTCTCTTCCAACTTGCCTAAAATTTTCTTGTCCTTGGTATTTTCTTCTTTCCATCTGTCCTGTTTCCCATCTGTCATTCCCTGTGGTGCTGCAGGTATTTGAGGGCATGAATGCATTTGCTGGATTCCCAAATTAACTTGTCCAGTTGTTTAAATTGAGTTAAAAAAGTTACTCCGTTTGCGATGAAAAACCTTTATTGGGACATCAATAAAAGCAAGCGTTTACTCTCAGCCCAGCTTTGAGTTACAGAAAACATCGTTACAAACTCACAGCTGAACCTGCCAGACAAAAATGTGACGTTCATTTCAGGAGGTTTGTTTTTCTCTTACATGATCAAACTTAAGCTTCTGTCAGGGTTTCTGTGCAGCATTTGTTGCTCACTAAACATACAATATTATTTCTTTTCCATCTTAACTAAAGCAAAACTTTAAATCCCTTTTGTTCAACACATACTTTAATCCCTTAGCAAACATAAATCCAGCCCTGCTTCAACATACTTAAACTCCTTTTTAAAAATAATCCCACATTATTAATCTTATAAACACTTAAGAGTCAAATCTATGCATTTTCTAGAGCTTTACTGGAGACGTTTGTTTTCACTGTGCTCTGGATGGCAGCTGCTGAGGAAGACGAGGAGGATTTCTTCTCCATGGATCTGAATGAAGTCGTGACGGTGGAAGACTTTTTCTGGACCGTCTTCTTCCTCGTGACGTGAAGGACCTCCATGGCGTCCATGTTGACGCCTTTCTGGATCTCCTCGCTCGTCTCCAGCTGCTCTGCGGTCTCTTGCTGCTGCTGCTGCTGCTGTTGCTCCATCTGCTGCTGGTGGTGCAGCTGAAAGGTGGAAGCGGAGAGAAGGTTAAATGAAGCATTTGTTGTCTTTTGCATTTTATCTTCAGCAGCGTTTCTCACCATCATCATATGCTGGTACTTTGAAATCGCCTCATCAGTGGTAACTCCCTCAGCGAGGCCCAGTTCTGCAGCCCGGCGGGCGAGCTCGGCCTTATGGGAGCCAGGAGGGGTCCAACCTACTCCTCTGATCCAATTCAGGTCAGACTTGTAGTTCACCTGGTGAAAAACAAAATGAAAAGCCACAATCTTTAATAGACACCTACCAATGTCTGTCTACAATGGAAAGCATTTACTCCCCTTAAAACTGTGTTTCATTTGCTAAAATCAGAAAAGTTCAAATTATTTCTCATGAATGTTCACTCAGAATCTCAATTGACAGAAAAAAATAGAAATGTAGAATTTTTTAGAAATTTACTGGAAAAGAAAAACTGGAACATCAAACAGTCAATTTGAAGAAAGTACTTTGTAAGTTGTGAAAATAATCCAGTAAGTTTAGGAACTTGGTGATTCCCAGGTAAGTTTCTAAAAGTTCCTGGTAAGTTATTCTGTCTGCTTTAGGAAAGTATCTAATAATCTTCTAGAAAGTATTCGGTAAAGTATTGGAGGTACCAATTAATCTCCAGGTTGGTTGTTAATACATTTCTGAAAAGTCCCTCTTGAGTTTCAGGTAAGTTTCAAGAAAAGTCAGCAAGTTTCTGGATTTAAATACCCAATAAATCTTAGGCAGGTACCCAGTAAGTTTTGAGAAAGTTTCAGAAAAACCAACTCTGTAGTTTTGGACCAGAGCAGTCTCTGTTATGAAACTTTCAGATCCGGTTTTAAACTCTGAGTAGTTTTGAACTCCGGCGTCTCACATCGCTCTGCAGCTTGTAGGCCTGCTTGGCGTGCTTGACGGTGAGCTGCTCGGGGTCGCAGGTGTAGTCGTGGAGTTTGCGGCGGTAGGTGACGTCGCTGGCCTGGGCCTGACTCTTCTTAGCCAGCAGGAACTCGGGCTGGTCCGCTCGGATGTTGTAGCGGGCGCGCTCCTCCTTGGACTGACGCTGGTACTCCAGGTTGCTCTGGAGCTTGCTGGCAGCCAGGGAGTGGACCATCTTTGGGTCGTCCTCCACGCAGCGCAGCCCCACCTGCTGGCCCTTCTGCTTCAGGTGGGACTCCTTGTACTGGAACTGTGAACAAAAATTAATTCAATTTAAATTCAACGCCAAGATATTCTACTGTATAGCAAGGAATGCACAAGTAATGTTTGATCAGATGACTCTACATTTAGTAGACATTGGATAAAAAACTGCATGCTGACTATGGCTACCATTGGTTTTAGATGTTAAGCTAGCAAAATAATGCGCTAAATCTTGTGTGTATGTGTTACATAAAAGAAAAACGGACGCAGTACATTGCTACTAACTGTGAACACTACAACTACAAGATAGCAAGGTCAGTAAGAAGTTTGAATAAAAACAATAAGGAGAGGGAGGGAAGTAGGTCAGCTATGCTAGCTTGACTTTGACAACCTTAACATGTAGATGTGCTGTGGAATTTGGTGTGTTTCGATTCAGTTAAAAAATTTAACCTGCACACTGACTGCAACAGATCATCAGCAGAGCAGGTGTTCACATTAGCTGTGTTAGCTCAGCTAATAGCAGGCGATCATTTATCAATAACAATGTTTGCTATTAATAACACTTATTAATAGCAAAAACAAACATCAACTACAAAAACATAAAACTGTAGTGTTCTGTTCTTTGTCCGGAAAAATGTTTGAGTATTAAACCCTGAAACGTACAGCGGCGTTGTTGTCAGTTGCTATGGCAACAGGTCTTTTGAGTTGTTTTTCTGGGTTATTTTTTGCTTCACTGTGACACTGTAACAAGTCAATTATTAATTAATTATTATTGTTATTATGATTATAATTATTAATTATAATTTTTATTATTATTAATTTTAGCTGCGCCAAATTAATAACACCGACAACCCCAGGCTCCATTTGGTTCAGGGAGTCGTTCTGCTGTAATAACGCGACTTTGGATGTTGCGCGCAAGAGCGAAACTTCCGGATGTGAATAATTACACGCAGCGTGTCCATAACTTCCGGCCCAAACTTACGTCGCTGGCGATGTCTCTGGAGGCCTTGGCTGTCTGGAAGGGGATCGCGTCCAGCCTCAAGTCGTAGCCTGACGTCTTCACCTGCTCTCCAGAGGCCTTGTAAACTTTCTTTACAGTGAAAAACAACAACAATCTTAGAATAGGATGGTAAAGGGGAATTATCTGCAGGTATTCACTTTACTAAAAGTGTCTCACGTCGCTGATCTGCTGAGCATTGATCTTCGCTCTGATGAAGTCGGGGTCGTCTGGGTGTAAGGTGAATTTATGCATCTCGTCGTTCTTTCCAGACTTGTACAGTCTCTGCAATACACAATAAAAGACACAAGCAGCTAAAGGAACAATTAAAATATATATTTACTGCGTGACTTTTCTTCTTTCTACCTCGCTGCACTGCTGGTAGCTGGTCTTAGCGTGGACGATGTCAGGAGAGTCGGCCACTGATGTGAACTTGATTCTGTCCGGCAGCTGCCGGTATTTCTTCTGCAAGAGGAAAATAAAAAATCACATCACAAGGTTTTAATTCATTTGATTTATTTTTCTTTCCTCCTCCATCTTGTTGATTTGAATAATGTTTTATTTTTAACATTTTTTCTTTTTATTGTGAAACGTTTTCAGTGGAAATTGCTCCATAAATAAGTGAAATTTAATTGAATAGTAAATTTCAGATAAAATGATGAAACAAGCAATAAAAATTAGATTTTGCCACAGTAGTCAAGCAAATACACATCAAATATATTGATTGATGTTCAAGTTATTATGAATGAAATGCAATTTTAAACAGGTTTGATTGATAGGACTGATCATCACTTTTGCAGTTTTTTGGAAGTTTGTTTCCAGAAACTGAAAGCTGCTGCTTTTGCTTGTTTATTTTTATGAATAAACTAAATATTATGTGACTGAAGCAAGAAAATACAAACAATTAAATGTTTCCTTAAGTATTTAAAATAATTTTATTGGTGAAAATCTCAAGTGAAATACAATAAAATGAGTATAATTATTGTTTTCTACTCTTCGTAGTATTAAAATCCAGACTTAAGACACATCAATTATTCCACTTTATATAAATTTCTTTTCATTTTAAGTTACTTTTATTGCATTATTTAGCTTCGTTGTTTGTTCTGTGTGTACATTTTGTTTTTAGGTGCTTGTCTTACAGGCTAGAAATAAACTAAAATGAATTATTATTATTATTAGATGATTTTCTAGTATATTTTTTCCAAAATACTCACGTCACTGATGAGTTCTCCTGCCTTCTTAGCCGCCTCCAGCTGCGGCGTTCCCACTCCGTCCCAGGCCACTCCTTTCATAAAACTCAGGTCCGATTTGTATTGTTTCTATGCATGAAACAGTAAAACACACATAAATCAAGTTGTGTGTCAGCGTTGCGTCATCTTCCTTTGCTTCCCGCGTCTTTATTCCTCACCTCACTCTGCAGGTTGTAGGCCTTCTTGGCCCATTTCACCTTCATGTCATCAGGAAGCACCGTGTATTCGTGCAGCTTTGTCCTGTAGTCCTGATCGCTGGCCAGCGCCTGCGCGTTTTTAGCCGCCACCAGGTGGATCATGTCCGGGGTCAGGTGGTACCGGCCGCTGGCGGACAGCGCGTCCCGGCGGTACTCCTGGTCGCTGGCCAGCCGGCCGGCCTGCAGGCAGTGCAGCAGGTGGGGGTCCTCTGTGACGCTCCTGACTCCGATGTGCTTCCCCTTCTCCAGCAGGTGGTTGTGCTTGTATTGGTACTGCAGAGACACGAGTTGGGTTGATTTCCTGGGCCCGCTTCGTTAACGGGTCAGCGCATGCGATTAATCTAAAGAGTTTAATGTGTTTCTGTTACATGACGCAGATGAATCACGTCACCTATTTTGACCTGTGCTGCGTCCCGACAGTGCAAAGTCGCAAAAATGAGCGGAAAAGATGAGCGACGAGTCAGGCTGATTCACAGCGACTTATTAGAGCCGTTACAAAAAGCAAAAAAAATCGAGTTAATTTCTGCCAAAAAACTGTGACGTTTTAAAAATCATTTCTGAATTTTTCTAGGAAAAACGAGGACGTTTCTGAGCTGCAAAAGTCAAAAATTCAACCAAAACAAAGTTAAGTTCTGAGATTGAAAAGTCAAAAATGTCCTAGAAAAATATTTTGAGAATAATCTCAGAAACTTTCAAGAAAAAAAACAAGAAAATTTCTGAACTCCAAGTTAAAAAATTTGCAAGAATTAAAAAAAAAAAACCTTTGAGATTAATTAATATGAGACATTTTCTGGAGAATAACTTGGAAATTTTCTGAGTTTATGAAGTCGAACATTTTTTACCTTTGAAACTCAAATTTCCAAATGAATTAGACATTTCTGAGACTTACCTTAACATTTGTGGGTTTTTTCAAGCAGATTTTCTCAATTTTAAACTCAGAACTTTGAAACTCATTTAAATTTTTTTTCCTAACAAATTTCTAACTTCCCAAACTTATAAATTACCTTGTTTATTCTAGAAAATTTCTGCGTTTTTTGGTGATCATTTTCTCTTCCTTCCTTTTTTTGTTTATAACAACCATAATTTGTGGTTGTAAATCACAGAGCGAGAGTGTGATTAATCTAGTTAGTATTTTTTGATCGATGTGCAGCTCTAGTTTAATCTGCAGTTGAGTCACTCCTCCTGTTCTGCTTACGTCGCTGGCGATGCCTGTGGAGCTCTTGGCGGCCTGGAAGGGGATGTCCTGCATGGTGAGCTTGTAGCCTTGAGCTCGCAGCGTGTGCCAGGACTCTCTGTACTTCACCTACAGCAAATGTAGCACGCGGAAAATAAATAAAACATCTTGGACAGTCATTGTATTTCGGCGAGCAGCTTAAATTGTTGTACCTCACTGAAGTTGGAGGCGTTTATCTTTGCTTGTGTGATCTCAGGTCGCTCTGTTGTAATTGTGTAGCTGTGCTGGTCGTTTATGCCCTTTTCTTTGTACAGACGCTGAGAAAAAAAACATTTATTATGTTGCATATTATAAAATCCACTGAAGACATGGTGAAAGTTCCTGACTCACTTCATTTGTGATTTGTCCGCTGAGTTTAGCGTGGATGATATCTGGGGAGTCGGCAACCGAAGTGTGCCTGAATTTGTACGGCTGCTGTCGGTACTTTTTCTGTGGCAGAAAACAGAAATTTTATCGTCTCTCTGAGCAAATCTTTTAAATTCTTCCCAAATCAATGAATGCAAATATTAAATATTTAAAAATCTGCCTGCTTTCTTGTGGACACGGCTGGGAAAAATGATTTTTCCGGGAAAACATGAAATGCAGTTTTTGAAAGAAAATGTATTTTTGCTAAAATTATTTAGTTTATTAATGGTGATGATTAGAATCTGAAATAATCTTTGAAAAGGAGGCTTCATGGATGCAGAGCAGGAGCAAAGTAGAGGGAGAAACCTGTTATTTAATTCTAAAATATAAAAAAGAAGATAGCTTTTCTTTTTGTGACAAAAGTGATAAGAAGAAAATAGATGAAATTTCTTCTTACATCACTGATGAGGTCAGAGGCTCTCTTGGACTCCTCAATCTGCAGAGCTCCAGTCGCGATCCAGGCGGCGCCTCGCAGGTAGTTCAGGTCAGAGCGATACATTCTCTGTGAACAGACACTTTTCTTTCATTTCTCACACACGGGGGAAACTTTTGCATGTTTCAGTCAACATTTTGCTTTCTTATAGGATGACAGAATACAGATCCAGTCAGAAGTTTACATACCCTTATCAAGATATTATATTTATCTTTGAGCCATTCTTTCTCCATGGTGAAATGATTGTACAACATTAAAATTAAATTAATGGAACATATTCTTGTTTGTTTGAGTGCATCTGACTCAAAATTTTGGATTGATCTAAAATTTTTGACTATCAATGAAATGGAGTAAGTAATAATAATGGAATGATAATAAATGCAGATTAACCTCAGAAATTTTCAAGGAAAAAAACGTGAACATTTCTGAGTTTGAAAAGTCAATCATTTCCTAGAATTTTTTTCCAAAATTCTTTTTTTGATTTCTGAATGTTTCCAAATTTTTCTAGAATCTCAAAATTTTATAGTTTTTTTTGTAGAATTTATTATTTTTCAAACTCTGAAATTTCCATGTTTTTTCTTAAAAATGTCTGGTATTAATCTCAAGATTTAAGAGTTTCTTCTAGCATTTTTGACTTTCCAAACTCAAAACTTTTCATGTTTTTAAATGTATGATATTAATTTCAACATTTCTGATTTTTCTTAGAAAATTTCAGAGTTTGATTTCAAACTTTTAGTTTTTTCTTGCAATTTTTGACTTTTCAAACTCATAAATTTCCATATCATTTTTGAAAATTTCAGAAATCAATAAAATAAAATTACAAAAGAATTTCTTGCAATTTTTTTTACTTTACAAAGTCAGAGATTTCCCAAATTTTATCTTGAAAATTTCTGATATTAATGTAAAAATGTCAGATTTTTTAGGCAGAAATGCTCCTTTTTCTATCTCAAAGGGCCCTGATACACTGCTGTAGATTAGCGCTTAAGAAACGATGAGCAGCTGAGTTTTTTTAGGTAGTTGTTGTTACTTATCAGTATAATTTTTGCAACAAACCATTATAAACCATTTCTGATAAAGACGACTGGTCGAATAGCTTTGAGTAAAGTTTGTTTGTGGTGCTAAAGCTGTGTAGATAGAGAGGTTTCTGAAGTCCGTCTCACCTCACTCTGCAGTTCGTACGCTCTCTTGGCAGCCTGCACCTTCATGTCATCGGGCAGCGATGTGTAGTGATGCAGAGACAGCCTGTAGTCGTGGTCGCTGACCAGAGACTGCGCCTTTTTAGCATGAGCAACCTCAACCATATCCATGGGCAGGTGGAATTTCGAGAGCTGATTTGCTGACTCCTTTTTATACTTAATCTAAATTCAAAACAGAACTCATAAATGTAATTTCTAACTGCTTATTTCTAAACGTCAGGGCATAAGCACTCACATCACTCTGTAGCTTGCTGGCGTGAACCGAATGCGCAATGTTCAAATCGTCCTGCAGCCCCTTCAGTCCAATCATCTTCCCTTTGGTCTTCTCAAATTCTTCTCTGTATTTTACCTGAAATCAATCAGTTTACGTGTCACACAAATTAATTACACAGTAAAACTTTCTGTGTGTGATTGAACTTAATCAAAGTTAATGTAACATATTCTTGTTTTTGAATACAGCTAACTCAAACTTTTAGATCAATCTGAAATGATTGAGTATTGATTAAATGAAAAATAGTCAATACTAATTTTTGGAATAATAATAATTGGAGATTAATCTCAGAAACGTTCAAGAAAAAAACATGGACATTTCTGAGATTTTCAAAAGTCAAAATTTTGCTGGAATTTTTTTCCCCAAAGTTAAAAAAACTTCTGACTTTTGAAAATTTCCAATTTTTTTTCTTGAAAATTTCTGATACTCATCTCAAAATTTCAGAAATTTCCATATTTTTCTTAGAAAATTTCCTAGATTGATTAAAATTTTTGTTATTTTTGTTCTGGGAACTTTTTTGACTTTTCAAACTCAGAAATTCTCAAAGAAAAATTTTTACATTTCTAACATTGATCTCCAAATTTTAGATTTTTGTCAAGCTAATTTTCAACTTTTCAAACTCAGAAAATTCCAAGTTTTTTTTCTTGAAAATTTCTACTAATCTCAAACTTTCAAATTTTTTTCTAGCAAATTTTCAACTTTCCAAACTCTTTCTCAAACATTTCATATTGGGTGTCACACAATGAGTAAGACTGTCTGTGTAGGGTTGAACTGGGACTCACATCACTGAGGATGTCTGCAGACGCTTTGGCGGACTGGAAAGGAATTGCGTCCAGACGCAGCTTGTAGCCGCCGTCGCGTAACTTCGTCCAGGATTCCTTGTATTGACTCTAAAAGTGTAAATGTATCATGAGAAACCAACTCATGGAAACATAAGAATGAGATCAATAAGCAGACTAAAAAACAAACTTTACCTCACTGATGTTTCTGGCATTGATTCTTGCTTGCACCAACTCTGGCAGCTCTTCACTCACTGTGTAATTGTGTTTCATGTTTTCTCCCTTCTCTCTGTACAATCTCTGAATTAAAAAAAAAATTACGACCATTACTGCAGGAAACCAGATTTCAGTCTGCATGAGAGTTGAAACTACAAAATAAATCCTTTGTGTGGTTATTTGTAGTGAGAGAGGAAACTATTACATTTACCTAAACAAGCACTTGACACCGTCTATGAAATATATATTTTACTATATTTATTTAAAACAATGTAAATACATCATTTTGTGTTTTATATAAATAAAGTAATTGAAAATAGGAACCAAAAATTCTGATGGCAAATTTAAGATTAAAAAATATTATTTTTGCATGATTTTTCCTCATCTACTCTACAGCGCCACCTGGTGGTCCCAGATTTCATACTTCATATATGTATTTAAATATATGCTTTATTATATTTATATATTTTTTTATAACTTAGATAAATTATTGGCATTCGTGTTTTGTATATTTTTCTTATTTAAAACAGGAAACCAAAATTACACTAAAATTTAAGATTAAAAAAATATTATTTTGCGTGTTTTTTTCCCCCATCTTCTGAACATCGCCCCCTGGTGGTCCCCGCTTTGAAATACACTACTAGATGTACGTCTTTAGTACATATTCAGTCTTTTGTTAAATATTTGGTTGGTTAACTAAATATTCAGCTTAATAATTAAATATTTAGTTGAAATTGTGACATTTATAAATGAAATATGAACTTTTTTCTTTTAATGCAGGGCCAAATAAAGCAAATTGACTGTGTAATTTTACAAATGGCATTTTGTAGAATTCTTCTTTTTATATAGTGTATATAAATATCTGGATTTGCCTGTAGAAACTATGATGTTGATATTTGCTGTTGCTAAACTTACATCAATAGCCAGTTTGTTGCTGAGTTTGGCTTGTTTCATCTCTGGAGTGTCTTCAACACTGGTGAACTTCAGAGCGCTCACATCCTGACGGTACTTTTTCTGCAGAAAAACAAAACAAAACAATTTGTACAGATGAGGCAAAGAATAAAACTGGGAGTGCACAAATGTCATATGACCAGAAGAGGGCGCACTCATCACAATCAGAAAAACTGCAAATATGAAAACGATCACACTATACCAATAAGTATAGTTCTTCCTATACTTATTGGGTGATTTTATGTAAAAGGACGAAACAATAATCTAATTAATAATATTTATTCTAGGTTGTTGAGAATAAAATCTGTAGTTCTTCTCAATTTTTAGAGGTTTGGTTGATCAAGTTTAAGTTATTTTTTTCAGTCCACATTTAATCTCTGATATATAATCTATTTTGAGATTACCTCACTGGCCAGATCTGAAGCTTTCTTCGCCTGCTGAACGTCCAGAGATTTTGAGGCCTCCCAGCCGACACCTTTCATCCAGTTCAAGTCCGATCTGTACTGTTTCTAAACACAATCAAAACAATCAGGTGAATTATTGCAGATTTAAATGAAAGGTTAATTGGTTGTTTTCGGGGGAGGCTTACATCGCTCTGTAAATCATAGGCCTTCTTAGCCCAGGCCACGTTGATGTCCGTTGGCAGGGTGGTGTATTCATGGAGGAACGTCCTGTATTTCGTATCCGTGGCCAGGTCTTGAGCCTTCTTCGCATGGCTGATGTTCAGCATATCCAGAGACACGCTGTGGGGAAGGTTGATGTTTAAAATCCTGGCATTACGCTGACCTTTTGCCCTTTAGGGTCGTTCTCATTTAAGAAAAGATTAATTCATTCATGAGCTTTGCCAGGGTGATGACCCACAGCTTCCTGTCTTGGACAATAAATCTTTTGTGGATATCAAGGCCTGTGGCTGTGTGACCTTAATAAATGGGCCATTCTTTAAAGGTTTTCAATGAGGATTAAAAATATTTCTATACATAGAGTCAGGATATATTAGACTTAGAAAGCTGCTAGCTTTGCAAATATACAATATTTACAACCTTAATGGTAATATAATTCTCAATTCAGAGGATAAATCCATCAGAAAATGTTTTTCTTATATAAAATGAACATCATTTCAAAATATTTTTCTCTTTATAGTGGGACCAGACAATAAATCAACAACAATATATGCTGTAACAGACACAAAATCGATATTAATAGATAATACGTCTGTTAGAATATTCAATAATTTCACTGAACTCTGATTCAGAACTCTCGCTCTTTGGTTACCTAGCAACCCACTCACTCTTTGGTCACCTAGCAACAACCTGCTGAGTAACTGACACAGCAGCAGTTTATCGTTTTTGACTCATAACTGCTTAAAAATAAATAGCAACAGAATGAAAACCGCAGGTAAAACAGGAAAATTAGTTTGGCTGCATTTCAGATATTTTAAGCTAAAAAACTAATCAATAATTATTGATATCGACTGATAGGAAACGCTTGTATCCTGATATGTTTTTCAACCATTACGATCTGCCTTATTTCAGGGTGTATATTTTTCGCAATTCAACAACAAAGACCCTAAATTAATTATTAATAAAAGTTACAAAGTATTATTTTATAGATGTACAAATTGGATTATTTCACTTTTTATGGTTTCTTCTCAACACATTTCTTACATAACAAAACTTGGCTTTTTAACTCTTCCCTTTTTACATAAACTGTATTTTAACCTAAATACTCTTGAAGAGTACAAAGATTAAGGCTAAATTATCTCTGCAATTGTTTAGCAACTCAATAATAAATTGCTCCTGATGTTTAAATTGGATATACAGCAAAAGAAATCTGGTTTAATTAGAATAACTAGTAAAAATGTGACCAAGTGTTGGTTAATCCAGAGGATTTACTTGTATTTAGTCTTAGTGTCCTCGTAGTTCTTCTTGTAGTGGAGATCGCTCTGCAGTTTGGTGGCCAGAGCGGAGTGAGCCATCTGAGAGTCGTCACTGACAGATTTAATCCCGATCACTTTACCTTTGCTTTTCTCGTACTCCTGCTTGTATTTCACCTGAAACAGAACAGGAATTTAACAGCTTTTCAGTCAGACTCAGATATATTGAAATGTCTTTAATCAGGTGGGAACAAAAAGTATTTTTATAGTTGTTCCAAAAAGGCTTTGCACCAATATTAAAATGTCTCACATCGCTAGCCAGGTCTCGCTTTGCCTTTGCTGTAAGTATCGACAGGGAGTCCAAATTAAGCTCAAAGCCCTTTTCCCTCTGCTTCTCCCACTGGCTCTTGTACACTTTCTATAAAAAGAAAGAAATTGCATTTGTAATCAAACCTCAATCAGAAAAACTGGTTACGGTTGTTCCATCTAGTAAAGTTAGTGTACTATTGTTCATTTTCTCTATTTTGGAAATGACGTACTTATTTCCTTTTTTGGGCAATAACTAATCATCTCCCAAAAAGTAATGCTAATTCATTTATTTTTTGCTTAAATTAACTTTTGTTATTTTTTTTTGTTGCCAAAAATCAGTTTGACAAAGGCTAAGATTTTAGGAAGATGACAATATACTTACAAATAATTACAAAATATTTTCATGTATTGCAAACACTTATTTACAGGCGTGTGTTTTGGCTGTATTAAGTCCATAAAGATGTCCGTGTGAAACATGCAACTTTATTTCTGAGTAAAACATAAAAATTTTTCTATTTAAAAATTGCATAGGTGGAATAAATGCAACCCTGGATCATTTTAATGACAAAACTCAAGGTTTCGCCCAGAAACTGGTGGTTGGGCGTTAAGGACACCCATTCATCCAGCGGCCCATTATGTTTTTGAGCGAAAAAGTGTTTTAAGTTTTAAATTTTAAAATCTCACTTGATTATTATGTGTTATTGAAAGATTGGAAGATTAATATCTGAACACCAACAATAAACAAGAATTTCAGCTCACCCCGCTGAGCATGTCGGCGTTTGCTTTTGCTTGTCGGAACAGCGGCTCGTCTTTTGTCATGGTGTACTGGTGAATCATCTGTTCTGTGTTTGCTTTGTACGCCAGCTGTAAAATCACAGAGATGAATATTACAGAAATAAACTCCATGATGATGGAAGAGTCTGTGTATGAGAGCTTACATCGCTCTGCAGCTCCTGACTCTTCTTGGCGTGTTTGATGGACAGATCATCCGCTACCTGGGTGAACCTCATTTTGTCGGCCTTCTGACGGTATTTGACCTGTGAAAACAGAATATATCGTCGATGAACAGCATCTCCAAAAGGATCTGTATCACTTTAATATCTACTAAAATTGACTTGCATCACTGAGCAGCTCTCCAGCTTTCTTGGCCTGAGTTATGTTGAGGCATCCCTCAGTCTCCCAGCCGACGCCCTTCATCCAGTTCAGGTCAGAACGGTACTGGTTCTGCAGGAAGATAATAACCTCATTGAGAAGATTAGGATAGTAAATTGTTCTTAAATACCGAGATTTTAGTCTGGTCAGTTCTGCTTTCAGAGTGAGCTGTTTTAGGGTCTCTGTCCCTTTAAATCTAAATAAGCTGCTCCTGCCAACCCCCCCACCCCACTCAACGTTTACACTCGCACGTGAAAATGGCTGCTAACAGATGCGCGATTACGCAACCATACATCTTTGAAAAGAAGAAGAAGAACAACAACCAGTGACAAACAATACATTTTATTCTATTCTATACAGTGGCAAAACCAGCTGACCAATCATGCTTGGGTTGCTAGGTGACGCCTTGGGTTCTACTGTGGTTGCTTGGTAACAGCACATGTGGACATTAGGGAGCTTTTTGAAAAGGCTCATTTTCCTGACACCAATAAACATTAACATATTGCCAGGCATTAAGCAATAAATTAATTAATCGCCTGATACAATAAAACAAACTTAATTTAAACTTAATAATTTCCATTATTTATTATATCTGCCAAATATTAGAAAATAAAAGTCTTAATTCTGGTGTTTTGGTCTCAATTAGCCTCAGTTTTGTTTACAGTGACTTTATAATTCATTTTTTGTTTTTGTTTCTGTTGTCTTGCTGAGTTATTTTGAATATTTAAAGTGTCTTCCAATTCCAGTGTTAAATATTCATTAAGATTTAAAAAGGATGTGCTCGCAGTATTATGCCATTACCATTATATTACTTGAAAATGGTCTCAAAACAAAAATATTGTCGCAATAATTGCCCCCCAAAAAAAGTTGTTTGTTTTTTTTAAGTGCTTGAGCAGCTTTTTAAGAAGCAGTGGATACCCAAACGTACATACAAAAATGTGCAAAATGTGAGTTTTGCATAATAGATCCCCTTTGAATAAACGTTCAGCTACAAACATTGCTGAATCTCACCTCGCTCTGCAGGGAGTAGGCCTTTTTGGCCTGCTGGACCTTGATGTCGTCGGACATGATGGTGTAGTCGTGAAGTTTGGTTCGATAGTCCAGGTCGCTGGCGAGGGCCTGAGCCTTCTTGGCGTGGCTCAGGTTGATCATGTCCAGAGGAAGGCTGTACTGCGCCTGGTTCTCCTTGGAGCCTTTCTTGTACTCAATCTTAAGAGGCAATAATAATAAAATAATTCAATATGGAGCTCAACTCATATGTAATTTAATGGGTTTTTTTTTTCAAAGGTGGATTGATGATACAACCAACAAATTAATTTATTTTTTTTAAAACAAGAATTTGAAGCACAGTTTAAACATACAATTATTATGTAAATATAATTTTGGTTCTCCTTCTAAACTGTACAAATATCCTGTATAATTTGTAATTATCTAAAATTAATTGAACAATTTTTTTGTGAAATATTTCTCATCATAAGAATTTTTGATTTATTATTGTAAACATCAAAGTTTATGATGTTTAAACTCCCCTAAACTGTACATATTGTCTGGACTGTTAATTTGACTACTTTGTCTACTTTTTTTATTAATGAGAGTATCAATAAATATTAATAAAATGGGACTAAATGCAGTTACTCTGTGCAGTTTAGTGATACTTTTTTATGTGACTGGTATCCAAAGGAAGCATATTACAAATTAATTCAATAGTAGTATTTGCTTTTATATTTATCAAAATAGTACCACAAAATATTGTCATAAAACTTTAAGTCCTTATCACCCACTCCTAATTTGAACCACATTCATTAAAACAAGTTTTATTTGGTCAACTCGTTGGACATACATAATCGCCTCAATATCCACACACCTTTACAACTAACCAGTTTCTCCTCTGAGATTGAAATAAATATTGTGAGATATATCCATTCTGTTCAAACCATAAAATTATTCAAATGTCTGTCAAAAAGCTTTTTTTACACAATGTTTATTCAAATTATTTTTTTGTTTGGTTACATTGTGTAGCACTTTGACCATCTTTTGGTGTTTTCAAATGTGATCTAGAAATAAATTTGACATTGACATTAACAGCAGACTGTTAACTAAACACATACACCAACTGTATATCTATTATATTTATTCTGAAACCTTTGAGGTAACTTCACTCACATCGCTGCTCATCTTGGCCACTTGCAGAGAGTGCAGAGTCTTGGAGTCGCTCATATTCACCCCAACTGCCTTCTCCTTGTTTTTCATGTAGTACTCTTTGTATTTAATCTAAAACAGATGGCAATCTCATTTAATTGGGTTCAGAGGCTATTAAAATAGATTAATACCACTTTGATGTTTCTTTTTGTTGCTTAGATACCAGCAGTTTCACTCTTTTTCACTTACGTCACTTGCTAGATCTCTGGAAGCTTTGGCAGCTCTCACGCTCAGATCGTCCACACCAGTTTCACAAGCTTTGGACTTGGTCTTTTCCCACTCCTCTTTGTATTTAATCTAAAATTAATTTGGAAAATTAAAGAGAGAAGGTGGGACTTTGCATGTAAACAAGAGAGAAGGTGGGACTTTGCATGGAAACAATGTTTGTGCTTGCAAAACCGTGTAAACTTACATCACTGCACAAAGCTGCGCTGGCTTTGGCGTGCTGGATTTGGGGCAGATCCTGAGATAAAGTGTACTGGTGCTTTGTCTTTTCATAGCCTGCCTTATAATTTAACTGGGGAGGCAAATGAGTTTTGTGTTCACCCAAATCCAAAGTGAATTCAGTGCTCATACATGCAACTTGTTAGAAAATGAATAAAAGTGCTCATTATGAGTCCCTGCTTTGTGTTTACTTACGTTGCTGACAAGCTGTGCGTTTTTCTTGGCTAAAATAATCTCAGGTGTGTCGGTCACAGACTTGTACTTGACCTGATCAATATGCTGCTTGTAGTTTTTCTGCAACATTTAAAAATATCAGAAGCATAAAGTCAACCGAATGTAGCCTTTGTAGTAATATTATGATAAAAAACTTCCTATAAATTTCATTTCAAAATGGCCAAAATGTCCATCATTTAAATTATAATTCTGCACAGTAAATTTCTATCTGGATTTCATTATTTGGATATTGCACAAATAAATAAATATAGGAATAGAAGTAGAAGTGGTTCAGAGGCTCATTGTGATATGCTGAGAAAAATAAACTCAACAATAAAATTTATACTCCACAATCTCCGTTCACCACCATTTAAAAAATGAAATACTGAGCATTGTAAAAACATCAATGTTTTTCAAAAATTCTGATTACGTTTGGAAACTCCAACAGTTTTCCGCTCAGTTTTTACATGCAGAGTTTCCAGAAATCAAGACTACGCCAGATTTTTCAAAACTGCATAGGACTCCCGGGATAAATTGGAGTTTGAACTAATTTGAGAGGACTCACGTCTTTCAGTGGGTCCAACTTCCTCTGGGTTTGGTAACCTGGTGTGAGAGTGGCTGGGTAGTTATATTCACCCTGCTCCTGCTCCTGGCCTTGTTTATAAGAAATCTGAAACAAAACAATAATATTATTGTGCATTAGCACGGAAACCAAAGATTTATAAAACGTCAGAGCAAATGGCCTCATCTTTACAAATACACCACACTATTTCGTTGCTCTTTTGTTTCAGTGCTATAAATGTAAAAGTTTATATAAATGATTGTAATCCTCATACTTTAGAAAGTGCAATACAAATGCAGGCCATTTAGCAACGCTTAATCTCGTGCTACGTTATGCAGATGCTTTGTCTGCACTGATGAAGGTGAAATGTTCACATTGTCTTTAACAGGAGAGAAGTATGATCTATTTACTTTATGATTGATTTAACAAACATTTAATCATGGGAGAAATTTAACTTTCAGATTAAAGTTGTAGGATGATGATTCAGTAAGGAAAAACTAAAAAAAACGAGGCCTTTTTCCCTGATACCAAGAAAAAATTAACTTTGTCCTTTTTCTGTGCCAGTGTTTCCTTGCTTTATATGTAAAACAGGTGAATCACTAGCAATACACATATTTAAAGCATTTGACATGATTTGAAGTTTTTGAAAAATATTATTTATTGTTTGTCAAAACCCACTGAGTGATAGCATATTTAAATATCTCAGTTGTTTTTCAAGATTATTACAGAACTGTCATTCTGTAGACGTAATTTCAAGGTGTTTAATAAGTCATGACTTACATCACTTGCCAACTTCCTTGCTTTCATGGCGTGCAAAGTCTTCTTATCAAACCCTGAGTCTTCATAGTGGCCCTTCAGATCGCTGGTGTACTTTTCTTTATACTTGTTCTGTTGAGGTGCATCAAAAAATAAATGGGGATCATTAAAGCAACGACTTAAAACTATGTATGTGTAACAGGGTTTCATTTGGACAATGTTATAGATGTGAAGTTTGTCAAAATTTGTTTATTTATTCCTTGAACTTATTTTGTTTCGGCAAGAAGTTGTTTCTCCAGACTTGGTGTTTTAAAGTCTGTTAAGCCGGTCTTGACAGTTGGTGGTTACTATAGCAACATGTCACTGACAGCTCCTCCCCCTTTTTTCTGTTGCCGTTGGCATGTATAAGGATAATCTCTTTGCATTCTTTGCAAATATTATAGCTTAGCATATATTTTAGATCAATTTTGAGTTTTGAGCAACTTTGCTTTGTTTTAACTGTTTTCATTATTAATGTGGTTTAATTTTAAAAACTGCCAACTGCTCATTGTGAGCTATTGCTATAGCTAATGGTGTATATAGAAGGGTGACATATGTGCTGTTAATAATGAGCCACCATGAAGAAAATGCATATAAATAAAGGTGCGAGTCTTTGTTTATGTCTCTTTTTAGACTTACATCACTGGTGAACTGAGCGATTTTGGCAGAATTTCGAAACTGTGGCGTCTCACAGAAGTTAATGCTGTGGCCTTTGGTGTTCTCCAAGTCTTTCTTGTACTCCACCTGCAAAAAATAAATATCCATGTTTCAAAATTTCTTTTCTTCTTTTTTTAAGTTGATGAGATGCTAAAGAATCTTTTGGTGCTGGATACTAAATATATCTCTGACACTGGGTTTAATCTTAGAGGCAGCAAAAATAACAATGACAGCATTCAGTTCTATGAATGGCTCAGCCTGACAGCATGTTTACTGCGGTCAGGACAGACGCCTCAGGATGAAGCAGAGTATAAAAAGGTTTGATGGGATGTCGTGTGGCCTTGGATGAAAGCTGCAGCCTTATAACAAAGGCATGTCAACAATGCAAGAAATGAGCGTTTCATATTTGTTGGAAACTGACACATTAAACCTGATACTTGACTCATGCACACACACAATTTCTCACATTTGAGGGGGACGCTGGGTGTTTTTCCCCTGAGGCAATAGCTGCGTTTCCATTGACTAAATAACCGCACAATGTAACATTTCGAAAATAAATTTGGTTAATGGAAACATGGAGGTTAAAAAGAATTCAATAGAATTAAAGTTAAATTAGATCTAGTTGATTTATCTAGAAATAATTGAAAATCTAAAACTTATCAGATAATATTTTGTTATCTTAAATTAACGCAATTATTTAATACAATCTAAATGACTGCATAATATTCTGGTCCACCAGTTGGTGATGGTAATGCACCATTTTCATTGTTTGCCTACCACCAAAAAACATCAAGGAACAAGAAGAAACATATACACGTGTAATTTTAATTGCGTTTCTCACTTAAAAAAACACCGCAATTGCGAAATTCTGTTTTTTCAACATTGGTGGAATTTTGAAAAAGTTTTGCAAACATTTGTAATGGCAACACTGCTGAATTAACCCATGCCGAAAACCAAAACAAGCTTGTTGGACAAAAGCTTTGCAGAATAACTTACCTCACTGACAATCTTGTTAATTTTCCGCGCATTCTTCAATGTCAGATTGTCCTCAGAGGTCAGACTATGGAAGTGAGACGTGCCCTTCATCTTGTTCAGGTCCTTCTTGTATTTTAGCTGCAGAGGGAATGATGGATGATTCAGGACATGTGTTAGTGTAGGAGACACACACGGCATAACTCAGTTTGAAGAGCTATGTCAGTAGGAAAACCCTCCGATTTTGCCCCTCATCTGTTCTGGACTGTAATGACAAGGTGTGATGATGTAAGAGGCCAAAGTGCTCACACTGAGCTCGGATTTGTTTTGGCGACACAAATGACGTGGGATTAATTTTCTTATCGCAAATATTCAGACAAGACCTTGAAGCTCCAGACAAACTATGTATTTCTGACTTTATGCTTTTAAAACAGTTATGGGTTATACTAGTTTTTAAGTTGGTACTCACATCACTAGCAATTTCCTGAGCCTTCTTAGCAAGATGATAACCAGGCGTGATCATGGCAGGAAAACTTCCTTTACCTCGTTGCTGCTCATATTCTTCAGTGTAGGCAATCTGCAAATAAAACATTTTATCAATTTGATCCATCTAAAATTTTAGGAGAATCTTTAACAGTGAAAATTTTATATTTTAGAACCAGAAAACAGAAAGATCTTGAAAGAATAAAAAACTATGAGAGTGTTAGGGCCATATCCGGAGAAATTTTTAAAATAAACAAACAAAATCATGAGAATAAAGTCATAATATTATAGGAATAAACTCACACAAGAATTAAGTCATATTACTAAAAAGGTCATAGTATTACTAAAATAAAGTTGAAATAATAAGAGGATAAAGTCATAATAATTTAAAACTAATGTTATAGTAATATGGGAATATTGTCATAATATTTCAAGTCTAAAGTCACAGTTTTATGAGAATAAAGTCAGAATAATACCTGACTTTTACAAGAATGAGATCACAACATTACAAGAATACAGTCATATTACAAAAATAAAGTTGAAATAATCAGAATAAAGTCATAATATTATGAGACTAAAGTCTAAATATAAAGTTGGATACTTAATTTTTGTAATACTATGACTTTATTCTTTAATCTATTATCATTCCTTGCTTAGATCCTTTCAAATATTGCAAACAAACTTTTTTAAATGGCTTATATTTGTATATGTTTGATGTTTTTATATGAATTTCAAGTGAATCAGAATGAGTAATATTCACACCTGGCTGAAGTTTTCTGCATTTTCTCTTGCGTGAACCAAATCAACGGCTGCGGCCTCTGAGCTTGCCTTGCCCTTTATCTCTTGCTCGTACATCTGTCGGTACTTAATCTGTAGCAATGTGATATGATTGGTTAATGATCAACATTCTGTCAGTTATTCACACTGCAGACTGAAGTGACCCAATTCCGATTTCTTTGGAATATATTTGGAAGTGAACGACCACGCCAAAAAATACGATTTGATAAAAAATTGGAATTGGATCACTTCAGGCTGCTGTGTGAACATAGTTTTAGTTGTTTTTGTTTTGCCACTTACGTCACTGGCCTGCTCAGTTGCTCTCTTTGAAACCTTGTACCCAGGAGTAAGATGTGCGGGGAAACTACCTTTTCCCCTCTGCTGCTCGTATTCCTCTGTGTATGCATACTGCATGGAAATGCAAAAGTGTTTTGGTTTTATTTGACTAATCTGACTGAAATAGTTACAGCGGTAAAAAAACGGCCAATTAGCATCTTACATCGCTAACAATCTGTGCCTGTTTCTTTGCCAGCAGCACCTCTGGAGGATCAACAAATGTTGTGTACTTTGAGACTCTTTCTTCATGCCCCTTTTTATATTCCACCTAGAAAACAAAGAGAAGCATCAGATTATTTTACCATGTTGAATTTCTCTTCTGTTCTACAAAAATAGATCATTTTATCTTACATTACTGGCCAAAGAATTGGCATTTTTTACAGCTTGGTAACCCGGTGTTATCATTGCAGGGAAGCTGCCTTTTCCTTTAGATTCTTCATATTCTTCTTTATATTTTACCTGAAATAAAAACACAAAATTAAGCGCTGTTAAATAAAGTTTCATGTTTATTTAAAGGTAAATAATTGTAAAGACTTACATCACTGATGGTTTTCTGTGCCTGGGACATTGTCACTATCTCCTGGTTGGTCACCATCCCTGAATACCAGGTCTGTTGCTGCTGTGAGAACTCAGATTGAGACTGGAAAGCCTGTTTAAAATATCAAAAATATCAGAACCTTATTAAATAAGAATGCAATGAAACTGTGATCAACCATACCTGGTCCCCTCAATTTTACATTACAAAAGCTATTTTTTGTGTTAAATCTAAAAAGGATGTTCTCTGCCACACCTAAAAAGATCATTTGAGTTCCTTCCTTTTGTGATCAAAAAGCAACTTCGAGCAGTGCATATTGTGCTTATTTTCAGTAATGATTTTTAACCTGGTTGTTCCCAAATGTTTAAACTTTTGACCCACAAAGTTACACCAACTATCAATTAAGCATGCAAGCCTTAGTAATAACTTAATTAACAGGTATAAAGTTTACACAACAGCATGAACCACCAACCTTTCATGTCGTATCCATTTGTTAATGTTGTTTTTATCTACTATAACATTTATAGGATATTTTCACCACTAGCATTTTTGCCGCATAGTTTAGTTTATGGAAAAGATCCCAAGACTCCAACTTTGACAACGACTTTATTACATTAGGTCAAAAACCTTTAATGATAAACTTTATGTTTTTTCCCAGCATTTTATCTTCAAAGAAATGTTTTTCAAATCCAGAAACTTAATTTTATGCTCAGTTTTATTAAAGTGGGCCAGATACTTATTTTTAAACCATGTAGACCCCAAAGCAGTTCATATAGGAGTCAACATAGAAACCAAAGCCTAGAATGTGGACAATGAATGTCAGTCAGCTTAAAAGACTTATGTCCTCCATGGGACAAAAATTTATTTTTTACATTTTTATTGGTACAACATTCAGGATAAGGTGCAGAAAACCCCAAAACCTTCACCTTTTCAACATTTCAATGAGCAAAGACATAGAATAACTGTGTACCATGACTTAAAAACAACATTTTAAAGTTTTATTTACATAAATAATCATCCAAATTGTTTTTAGAAGTCCAGTTAGCTTGGATGTATGGGCCAGTTGCTCTCTGATGAGCTCACCTGGCTGACCACCTGACTGGCTAGATGAGCCTTCTCCAGCTCCATGGATCTCGTGTCACTGTGGAAGCTGGACATAAAGCGATCGCCATCTTCGCGATACTTCAGCTACAAGTGGCACACGAACGACAAGCGTTAAGCCAAGGCAAGCAAGCATTTAAAACACAAGACAAAGCATTCCTTTCAATAGCTGAAGCTTCTAGTCAACAGTAATATTAGCAGGATGATAATTGTGGGGACCGCTGGTAAGGAAGTTTAAAAATGTTAAACATTATTGCAGTAGTATATCATCATACTAAAATGTCACTAAAAATTAAACTTTCTACCTTTAAAAATGTATTTTGTGTCATAAAAACATAAAACATTAACACAAAATAGAGTAGAACAAAACAGTATGACAGTAAAACTTGTACTGAAACATGGTGGTGGCTGTATTATTCTGTGAGGATGCTGTTTCTCAGAGTTTATTGGAAGATATTTACAGATAAATGTAGCCCAATACTGGACGAAGATCTGTTAGAAAACTCGTTTGCATGAATCTATCTTTTAGACAGCTGAATTTTTGTGTTTTAATTTTGTTATTGTTCATGTTGGCCTTTTGTAATCTCTGTAAAATGTTAAAATTGCTGAGTCATCTGATTTGAATTCTGTGTTTTGGTTATGTTTGTGTGTTAATGTATTTCATTCTGAGTTTTTTTTTTTTTGTTTTTTGTAAAAGTATCATTTTATTGTGACGTTTGTGTGGTGTGTACCCCAGGAAGAATAGTCTTTATCACAGTAGAGAGTAAAGGGGATAATTAAATAAACAGAAACAAACAGAGGACGTGAAACATTAAAATCATCTGTAAATTAATCTAAAATTTAAAAAGTATTGGAAATATCCAGTCAAAATATATACCTACATGCAATTAAGAATCAGTGGTATAATTAAAAAAATAGGTTCATATCTGCTGTTTTAGAAAAACTTGCAAAAATTTCTGACCAGCTGTACAAAGTTGGTAAAGAGACACTCCACATGTACTGTATATTTTTATAAACTATCAACTCAAGATGGCTGAATACAAATATAAACCACACCTTTAAAAACCTTTGAAAAGATATATTTATATTCTAAGTTGGTCTACTACATAAAAAACCAATATAAATGCATTAAAGTTTGTAAAAGTTTAATTGGGTCAGTTTATCTTTTGGAAAAGAGAAAATGTGACATTATAAATCCTTACACATCCTTGCCAGTGGTGCCTCTATTATAATGTCAAGAGAACCTGAGCTCATGATGAAAATATAGCCGAAGTGTGCTATTATTAATAGCTGCCATGTTTTCCAATCAAGATGAAAGAGGAGCTTCCATCAAAGATCCAGAATAAAACCCTTATCCTGCCGTGTTTGATATTTATCCTTTAGCAGTAAACATGTCCTAAACTAATATTAGAACTGCAGTACTGCAAAGGATAAGAGAGTCGACTGCTTTCCAGCATCACTTTGTAAGGGAAATGCTAATGCTAATGCTAATGAAGTCTCGTTCACTCTATGTAAATTTTGGTACATCTATTTAAAGAGGAAAATAGACATATTCACTTTATTCAGAATAGATAAAGGATGCATTAGCATAGTCTGATGTCAGCTCGAATATATGTAGATAGATGTATGTGTCTTTATATATATCATGCTAAGTCCTATATCTCTCTGCTAGCTTACAGCAACAGCTAAGAAGCTTGCATGCCCACTGCAAATATAAACATGAGAGGTCTGCTTAAACCTTTAGACGCAGACAGACAGAAACAGGTGGCCTTGCAGAGGAAAGGCAGAGATGAGAGGCTGTTTTTCCTCATGCATATTTTTAGCCAGCTACAGCATAAAGTGGCTCAAGCTGAGTGAAGGGTAGTCTTGCCTCTGTCAGAGATACAGAAATAACTGTAAGCACGCTTTTCATTTCAAACCCCTCCTGTGTCCTAGAACACCGCCGTTATCTTTTCCATCCTTTTTTGATCATACAGTAAGGGATACACATTTCTGAGATCAGGTTGCTAGTTTTCTTATGTTACATTTTGAATTTAGGAGAATCTTGAAACATATGTGAATTTGATATTTTTTAAAATACAACATATTTTGTTTTGAAACTTAATTATCAGGGGAAAAAAACCCTCTGTTTTGATTAAATTATTATGTAAAGATAGCTTTACATATATAATAAGGTCAAAGAAGAGGATTAGGACAACTAAAAATATAGAATTCTGACCATTTTCCTCAGAATTCAGATTTTTTTTCCCCCCTCAGAATTCTGACTTTATTTTCAGAATTCCGACTTTGATCTCAGAATTCAGATTTTTTTCTCAGAATTTTGATTTTTTTCTATCAAAATTTGACCATTTAAAAATCAGAATTCTGACTTTAATCTTTTAAGATCAAGTCAGAATTCTCAAATTTAAATTTAAATTCTGAGTTTAAAGTCCTGATAAAAAAAGCCAAAATAATTTTTTCTTATAATCTGTAGAGGCACTAATCCTCTTCCATATAAAATGAACCTTTTCATGAATAATCCTATCAAATATCTCGCTTGTAGCATTCTATGAAGGCTTATGTCACCTGTCAACAATAGATATTGAGACAGGAAAAGGCCAGAGCTTCATAAATTGAATGTGTGCCGCACAATGATGTCATCGCATACCTCACTGGTCGCCTTGCTTTGCTTCTTTGCGTTGATGTTGATGGGAGTCTCATAAACACTTGTGAATGTGTTGTTTCTTGGATTGTGCCTGGAAAGCATGAGATGTAAAGTGGTGAAGAGGAGAAAAAGTACAAGTTAGATCCAATTTATTTTCCTGACATGTTAAAACTTTAAACTGCTTTAAGACACAGACTCATATTTTAATTTCTTGATTTGAGTGGAGTAGCACTTACACAGAGCAATATGGCCTCTTCTTGTGGCTGACAAAGTTATTAGGGGTGAGAACCATTTTGCAGACATCGCAATGAAAACATGCTTTGTGCCAGTTCTGACAAAAGAAGAAACAAATCACATTATTTTATCAATTCAGCATAGAAATTGGTTCAAAAGAGATGCATAATTTGAAAGATAGTCATAGACAGAGATCACCCATTATCAGTTTTAGTATTTTAATGTAAACATAATCTGGATTTTACAAAATTCTGAAACTATATGAATCCAACAACATGCTATGAATTTCAGTTGATCAAAATCTTTTGAAATATATTTGTGAAAAATTAAGTGCAACCTCCAAAAAACATAAATACAAAACAAAACAAAAAAACATATAACAATTCAAATTATTGCAGTGGCTGCAAGACAAAAATATATTTTGATGGGTTTACTGGCTTATTTTTTAAGTGCAGACCTTTTTTTTTTTTCAATTAAAACATTTTTAGCAGAATTTTGGAATTTTATAAGCTATAGCTGTATTTTTTTTTCTTACAAAAATACCTCTAACATAAAATACTGTTGGAATAGTATTTAGCAAGAAAACAAAATGGAGGTATATTTTGCTTTTAGCCTGCTTTTTCTAACTTTATGGCACATTAATTGTTCAGTGAAAAGCGTAACTGTCACTGGCTTATGCTAGCTACGTAGCAGCTAAAACGCTAATTGTAACTTTAGTAATCAAACTTTACAAAGATTATTAATCTCAAATTAAAGAAAGGACAAAAACAATTAAATGAAATAAAGTTGAAAAAAGTTAATCATTTATTGCTTGCTTGTATTTTTTTTTTCTTTTCTTTCTTGCGTCAGTGTTGAGTAGAGCTAGCACTAGCTTCCGTTTAGCATTTTGAAGAGTTTAACAGTCTTCGAATAAAATTTATTTTTTACATCCTCTAATATTAAAAATAAAATAAAATATCCCAAACAAATCACTAACATTATCATAGTATATTACTGTTTCACTTTTATCAGGCTCTTGTCCAATTCAAAATGGCGGGCAGAGGAACGGTAGGCCTCCTGGCTTCTGAGATAACTCAACAAAGGGGGTCATAATTTTTGATCAAAAGGACCCAAATCTAAATTTGAGATGTTGAAATAACGTTTTTGTATATTTAGGTGGAAAATCATTTAAATGTCACAGCATCACTTAGCAAAGAAAATAAGAAGACATTGTTTTTGGATGGAATTATTAAGAGTTTTTGTGTTTTTATTTTAAGCTAACAGGCATTCCTGTTCCACATCAAGCCCTATTTGGCAACTAGTGCATGATGAGCTGAAATTCCCTTAATATATAATATTGTATTTTTTTATGAGAAATATTTAATAGTTATAGCTAATATTAACCACATTATTTAAACATTGCTGGTTAAATTTGAAGAGCTCATAGTCATAGCTCATCAATAATAATAATTTTTTTTTTTTTTTAAAAGCTAAAAAAAAACCCAACTCATACACGTTTTAGTAAAATTTGCATTACCTGGTCAATGCAGTTGATCTTTTCTGCTGGGTAGACCACAAACCCGCACCTGGCACACGACTGCATGGTGAGCTATTAGTCTTTTCTCCCTCAAAAATAAAAATATCCTCAGGTAAAACTATGAAGCAACACAAAATGTTGCTTTAAAGCAGCAGTGCGACTGTCAGACAGACACCAGTAAAGGTTAGAGCCAGAAAGAGACTTGTGTGTCTTTGCTGGTGGTAAACTTAGCTTTGAGTCTGTGCAGCTCTGAGAGGGTCTCTTACCTAAAACCATGTCCCATGAATGGATCAGCCCCTTTTCTGTGCCCCCGATGCTCTGGGACTGCATGAGTACAGCTGTCTATTAGTGGAGACAGACTCACAAAGTATTCACATGTCTCTGCATTTGAGTAATGATCTCAGATAGAATGACATCCTATGATAACCTCTGCATCACATACACTTAATTCACTTATGTAATATTTTATTTTTTCTAGCTAAGCTAACAATGTTTAGAAAGAAATATAAATAACCTTTAGTTAGTCAAATCTAGTGGTATCGAAAGATTTGAGCAAAACTCTTTTAATAAAAATCTAATACTTATAATTCTATTTGGGAAATTTTATATCCAAAATTGTAAGTGGACCTGACACAAAACCCAAATACTTCACCACACGAATTGTTAACATATCTAATTTAATTAATTCCTGATTATTTCATTTTTTTATTCTCAATTACTTTATTACTTCTCTGACATTATACCTGTTCAAAAATAAATAAGATTTTATTTTATTTCATACCTTAAAAGGTTTAACAATTAGCAAGTCATTTGCTACTTAGCAAAAGACAACTATATGTCTTTTTTCTTTTTGTAAATCTACTCTTATGTCATCGTCAAATTCCTAAATGTAATCTTTTCCAATGTTGAGTAAATAAATTAATTTTTAAAATAAATTAGATAAAATAACTTTTAAATATATATATTTGCTTATTCAAATTCATATTTGTTCGAATTCAAACTCGAAGCCAAATGCCCAACCCAAATTCCAAAGAAAAACAACCTGAAGGAACGTAGTGACGTGTGGTGCTGACGTAGCCACGCACAAGCGAGTCCTTCTTTCACTTTCTCAAGTTGAAGGAACGGAAAGTTCGTAGAAACTTTTGAGGAACAGGAAAGTTGACCCGCAAGATACTTCTTTTTTTGCTCCAAATAGGCTGTTATTGACCAGCCCACGGATTACTTGAGCGTAAGTTATCTCTGACATTTTAACATTTTAAAAGTTAGAAACGGTTCAGATTTTTACATATTGTGTTAGCTTCAAGAAGCTAACATAATATGTCAAACAAACCGTGTAAACTGGTGGCTAAAAACCTATAAATTCACAATTTATTCGTGGATAAATTGTGAATGTTTTCACAACTAATGGTGAATAATAAATTTAAGTCTGTTATTTCTCTGTAGCCGTGCTGACTCTTGCTGTAAAACACATAATGAAGCAAACTCGGTTTGACCTTTCTAACCACTTTTTAACTTTATTTACGTGTCTTAAACTTAGATGTCTGGAGAACCAGCAGAGCTTAGTGAATGCGGAGGCGATCCTGGCACAGATGAGGTGAAGTTAAAACCTGACGCAGAGGGGATGGAGGACGACGTCGACGCCAAACCTGACCGCACTCCGAGATTCCATCTGTTCCGGTGACTTTTCTTTGGAAATGCATGCATCATCTGAACCAAAGTTATAGTTTGTGCTTTTTAAAACTCTGTATATGCTCTACCACAAATGTGGCAGGCAAATATTTTTGATTTACTTAAAAACACACGCTCACACTCACATTTGTCGTAAAGCAAAATGTCTTTCTTCCATTTTCTGTTAATCTAATTCCCACATCTTAATTTTAGTAGAATCCTGTCAAACCAGTTCCTCCTCACTTAGAAACAATTATATCCAACCTATTCCTGGTAATTTTGTCAGAATGAATAATTAAACAATTTTCCTCTTCTTCCTTTTAAAAAAAGTTCATTTCCCATTTTATGAACCAACTTGTCCCAGGTAATAGCGTTCATTTGCTACAGTGAATTACCAAAAAGTTGTTACCAAAAACCTTTATTACTGGTTGAAAAACCCAATTATTAGCAGTAATTTACTTTTTTGTTTTTAAATAAAAATAGATAAAAATGTTTGGCAGATGTAATCCAAACAGGTTTGCATTACATTTGGATTTGATGGAATGTAAGAAGCAAATTAGAAAATTAGGCATTGAGATTCAATCCAGAGTTGGTTCAAATAACAACAATAAATCTGAAAATTGCAAAAATAAAACTGCATAAAAATGAATTAATCTGTAGTTTGATAGCTTACCATTCTAAATCAGTTGTTGACTACAACTAAATAGAAACTGAATATAAAAATAGGTACTAAAGTTTAATAAAAATGTGCTTTTAAATTGGGATGAATTTTGCATTTTTATGTAACTCAAAACTGTATTTCCATGCATTTTTTCAGCTGTTTTACTAAGCTTTAGATATTTATTCAGACATAGATGATTATTTTGGGGAAAAAATGTATCCTAAAAGCTTGTAAATGTGAATTAATGGTAGCATGTAAGCCTTACAAAAGTGCTTTGCCATAATTAAAATAAAAAAAAGTTTAAAACAGGGGTTTGTTCCAGTTTTACTCACAAGGTGGCGCTCTGAATCTGTCCTATAGAGAAACACATTACTGACAATAGTAATGAAACCACATAATCATGTTACTTAATTACGTTTAGATTTTGACACAAGATGTTTGAATTACCAAAAGATTATTTCTTTTATAAAATTGTCCAACAAACAGGACCTGAGATTTTAGATTATAAATAAAAAATGTTTTTTTTTTACATAAATCATATCAAACACAATATACTGTCTTCTTTATTATTATATTATTATTATTACTATTGATAAATGACATATATAAGACACAATAAAAGTAATATAAAATAGGATTGTCCAAAACAAAAACATTTAAACAAATTATATAAAGTAATATATTATCTGAAATTAACTTTAAGTTCAAGAATATTATAATTTCATTCTTGATATTGATGTTTGTTCCATTATATTATTTAATGTATCAAGCTCATGAAATCCAATTTTAGGTATATAGAAGCATATTTTTAAATGTTAATGGACTAAAAAGTATAAAATTAATACAATTAGACCAGAAGTGTTGAACTCATTTTCGTTTTGGCCAAATATAAATTATGAATGCTCTTAAAGGGCCAGAATGTATTGATAAATCCAGATCACAAACTGTTAAAATATGAAAGAATCATTAAAATTTAATAATATTACTGAACATCTTTTCAGTTCCTCCAGGATTTTGTGATATTTTTTGATTTTTTTTCCAATAAACATCAAAGTGTTTGTGGTACTAAATTGGAAATATTTGCACTTAAATATAACAGAAAATGCAACTTTTTATTATTTGGTGTATAGATGATGGACTATAATCTGTCATCAATTAAAGCTTGAGAAAAATCTGCAATACACTCCCAAATATTAGCGCAAAATTCAGGGGATTTGTTGATTTTTGCCTGAATTTCTACGATAATTCTCAAGAAACTGGAGGCATTGGTTGATATAATTTGGCAGTAAATAGACAAAAACTGCATTGATTTAATTGAAAACATGATATTTAAATAGACTTAGTGTTTAGTCTAGAATCTAGAGGGCCACATTAAAAGCTATGGTGGGCCGGATTTGGCCCAGGGACCATGAGTTTGACTCGTGATTTAGGGTGTCTTATGTTGTGTAAATGACTCTTTATGGGCGATATTGTTATGACAGCTTTAATCCCCTTGTTTCCTCTCAGCTGTGTAATCTTCAGTTTTCTCAAGGCTACTCTGCTTAGAATTATTGAAAGTCAAACTGTACGCCAGGTACTGTATGGGAGGACCTTTTGTCTGTCTGCAGCTGAGGACATTGATGACCTGTCTGACCTCAGTAGGGGGTGAGGCTCAGGGCCGGAGCATGAATAGGCCTTTAGAAAGAGCTGGTGTGATGGGGAGGCTGCTGACTCAGGGGGCTCACAGCGCGCTGCCCCAGTCCTCAGCCGCCCGTGGACCCAGTCTGGTCTCCAAACTCTACAGAGAGCATGTTAGCTTCCTAGCACACATCAAAAAAAAAACCTTGAGCTTCCGGGTGTGGAGAAACGAAACAGAATCAAGGCGTTTCAGATGCAGAGCGGAGTGGCGCTTAATGACGAACCCAGGTAAGACGGATTTCTCATGGCTTCCGCAGTGGATCAGCGATCCAGCTCTTTGCCCACCCTCATGCTATTGTTTGGCACCGCATGTTGGCACTTTGGAGGTGGGCGGGGGGCTTCAAATGTTCTAGATCACGTTTATTTGAAAATGGCTGCACTGAGTGCACAAGAGGCACTCACAGGTGTACAGTATTGTTCTAGTGCTTGAGCGACCCGATGACTCGGCTCTTCTAGATGGTTTGGCTTCCCAATGGGGCCACTGTTGGCTCGGCTGTCTAGATGGATCTTTGAAAGAATGAAAATATCATTGGACTGTGAGAATGACCTCTGCTGGATCATTTCCTTCCGCTCACTCTGCATTGATGATCTTCGCAAAAATGTTCTAGTTTCTTCTTCAGCCCGACTGTGGATTACTGCAACCAAATTTGGCCTTAACGTTTATGCCTTATTTGAAAACGTATGTATGTATGTGTTGGGTATTTTCTAGTCAGTGGTTCAGGTTTTCTACTCTGTCATGCATGCAAGCTGGTTTGGACATCTTAGGTGTTAGTTGAGAACATTTTTGACCTAAAAAATGTTCAATGACCCAGGAATATTTTCTAGATTTGCAAGATATTACATAATATGGTAAGAATTGAAGCTGCAGAAATTTAAATTTAAACTTTCTACATTGTTTGCTTTCGTTGTACCCTTCATTAGAGGTTAAATTAATCCTCTAAATGTAATTTTTCTTTCTGCTAGCAAAAAAAATAAGGATGGCCAGACGAGGGAGCAGGACCACTCTTCTGAAAGCCATTCCAGAATTGTTTTCCCAACATTCCAGTATAAGATGAGCTACAGGCGAGTGGGGAAGTGCATCATCATCAATAACAAAAACTTTGATGAAAACACAGGTATGGCACATACCTTTTTATAGTACGGTTTCCAGAATACCTCACACTCTAGTTTTCTAGTAGTTAATGTTGGGTTGTGCTATTAACGTAACGTTTTGCTACGAACAGGGATGAATGTTCGCAATGGGACGGACCGGGACGCAGGTGAGCTGTTTAAGTGCTTCAGGAGCCTGGGCTTTGAAGTCACTGTTCATAACGACCAGACATGTGAGAAGATGGAGCGTCTTCTCACACAAGGTAAGCAGTTCCTCTCCATCTCCTTTTAATGCCATATGTTTATACTTTATTCATTTTATTTCTTGGACAACTTCTTTTTGTCTGTATTAGATAGAAAAATTGATGTGTTTAATTCTCTTGAAGTCAGTTGTTACTACAAAAAGCGTCAATAACAGATGTTTTACACAGAGTTCGTATGAGTGCTGGAAATTCTTGAAAATGCTTGAATTTCAATTAGGCGTTTTCAAAGTTTGGAAATGCTCGATTTCTGCAAAACGACTTGAAAAGTGCTTGATGTTCAAACTGTGCAGTTTTGTAATGAAGTGCAATTTAACATTGTATTAAAAGCCTAAATTTAGAAGAGGTTATTTACAGTTGAAACTAGATATTTAAAGATAATAAAAATACTTTTTTTCTGCACTGTATGAAATTAAATCTGACCAAACTTCTCAGGTGGAATTTCTTAAATTATTTCTATTTGATAAAGTCCAGCTAACTTTGTAAGACATTTTTTTAGAGATTTTAGTAAATTTTCTTTCTTGGAGTAAGAGAGACATTTCAAAACATAAACTTTAATGTTTTAGTAATGTAGAATGTTGAATACCATCACAAGATTGAAACTGCCTTCTTTAATTTGTTTTTATTTTATCAACTAAATATATGGTGATAAAAAAGTTGTTAAAGTTTCCCTGAAAATCCTTGAAAAGTGTTTGAATTTCACTTTTTGAAAAGTGTATAAACCCTTGAGATATTGTTTACAGTGTAAAGCTGAAGTTTATAGTGGAAGATAATAAAAACAGACATTTCTTCACTCTCTGAAGTTAAATCTGACCAAATTTTTCTCATTTTGGGATAATTACCAAGATTATTTCTGTTTGCTAAATCCCAGAAAACTTAGCAGGAACCTTTTTTTTTTTTTTAGAGAATTTTTGTAACTTTCTCAGACCAGTCAGATATGAAGAGTGTGTATAAGTGAGATATTTCCAAAAACATAACATTTTGTTATATTTTTGTTTATATCCAGTTTTGTTCTGAAAATTCAAAAACTTACCTAGAAAAGTGCTTGAATTTTACTGTGGAAAAAGTTCCTGAACCCTGGTTATAATGTTAAAGTTTACAGTTGAAGATAAAAACAGACTTTTTTTTCACTGTCTGAAGTGAAATTAGAGTAAATTTATCTTGTTTTATGCCGGTTACAATTGCATAATTATTCCTATTTGCTAAATACCACAAAGATTAGTGAGAAAAGGCTTTCACATTTTTTTTTGCAACTTTCTCATAAATGGGGAGTAAAAAAGACATTTCAAAACATTAAATTTTGCTGCATTGTAATTGAGATGTTAAATGTTTGTAGACTTAATGTGAAACTTTAGTTATGTAGATAGCTGAGTGATGTGAAGTTTAGATTTTTAGATATATTTAGTGTAGATTACTAGAGAGGCCTGCGAAATTTGCTGTTTTCTGGAATCAGATGAGCTAACGTTTCATTTTTTTGGTGTATTTTGTCGATCAGCCTCAGAGGAAGACCACAGCGACAGCTCGTGTTTCGCTTGTATTTTGCTGAGTCATGGTGAAGAAGGCATGATCTACGGCACAGATGCAGCCATGCCCATCAAGACCATCACCTCGCTGTTCAGGGGGGACAGGTGCAAAAGCTTAGTCGGAAAGCCAAAACTCTTCTTCATCCAGGTACTTCGGGTTCGTACAGGTGCTTTAAATCCTTGAAAATGCTTAAATTTCCAAAACGTGTTTGGAAAGTGCTTGATATTCAATCTGCAGTTTAGTAAGAAAGTTGTAATAAACGTTTAAGAGAAAAAACTCCTTCCTCAAAATCATATAATTAAGCATTGACTTTACATTAATACAGACTGATATGTTTAATGTAAGGAATACTTATTATTCCTAATCAACCAGTTATTGAAATAAAGGGCTTCCATGCATCCTTAAGAAGTCTTAAAACATCTTAAGTTCATGCATCTAAAATTAAGGCCTTAAAATGTCTTAAATCTGTTGAAAAAAAAGTTGGTCTTAAATAGGCCTTACATTTTGTTGTGGATGGACTATTTAATCTCATACATTCTGTGTGGTTTCTCACAGGTTGTGGCTATTGCTAACTAGCTGCTAATATATCCTTGCTAGGTGGCTAGCTGCCCTTTTTTTACGTCTGTCATGGGTAATTGAAAATTTATCGCCAATTTACTGGACGATGTTTGTATTGACCATTGGCTCACTTCTGTTGCCAATCCACACAATTTATCTATTTTTCTACATTTCTGTAGTGATAAAGGTCTTAAAATCATTACTAAAGGCCTTAAAAAGTCTTAAATTTGAGTTGGTGAAACCTGCATAAACTCTGCTATATTTTATATGTTAAAGTTATTAAAATTAGGGGGTTTTGGAGTTAAATTTGTGTTTTGTTCTAAGATCAATGAGGTTATCACTAATATTAATAAATTATGCCATATAATAGTGAATCAAATAATGTGATCTCTGGTTAATTAGTTTTATTTTTATTTCCAAAGTGTGGTGCTGGTTAAGGTTTGTTAATTTACCTTAAAAAAATGTGTGAAAAGTCCTTCAATTATCCTTGAAATGTATGTATTTTTGTACGTTTAAAGGCTTGTCGAGGTTCTGAATTTGATGAAGGTATCCAGACAGATTCAGGTCCACCAAACGACACCATGGAGGCCGATGCTAATCCAAGACATAAAATTCCTGTTGAGGCAGATTTTCTGTTTGCATACTCCACTGTGCCAGGTAAGCCACGTTTTAAGTGTCAAATCACTTAATAAATGCATGTTAAAGTACAAGTTTTGGGTACTCTGGCCACCTTTTCAGCCATATTGTCTAGTGAAACTCTTCGGCATATTAACTGTTTTCTAGGATATTACTCATGGAGGAACCCGGGGCGCGGATCCTGGTTCGTCCAGGCACTCTGTAACGTCCTCAGTGAGTTCGGCAAGCAGCTGGAGATAATGCAGATCCTAACGCGGGTCAACTACATGGTGGCCACCAGTTTCGAGTCCTGGTCGGAGGACCCGCGTTTCAGTGAGAAGAAACAGATTCCCTGTGTGGTTTCCATGCTGACCAAAGAACTGTACTTCAACTGACATCCTGCCTGTACTGTAAGACAGAGACTCACAGACTGACCAGACCGACTCAACCGCTGTTTCAGGCAATGAGCAAGCAGTCGAAGCATTCAGGGATGATTCAGGCCCGACAAGACCCAGCGCATTTAGAGCATGCCACTTTGTCTACGTGTGAAGTTGGGCCTGACGACAAGCACTCTGTGAAATCAAAAATAACACACTGAGTTCATGTGTTTACAGTAAAACCTCCTCTTCAGGCTCCCTCTTGAATTACTAGTCACATTTAAGCCGATTGTTGTCAACAGACATTGTGAATTATATATGTATTATCTACCGAACCATAAAATTTGCTGCCAGTTTTTATGGGACGGTGGAATCATATCTGAATATGTGTTTGTCCATTTTACAAAACTTATTTGTCTAGGCCAATAACATTTTTTTTTTAGCTAATTAGCCCTCTTAAAGAATTACAAAAACAACTACTACTTTTGTGGATCTGTTTGTAGCTAACATTAGCATTAGCACGCAGTCACAAAAAGACTTTCAAACAGTTAAACACATTTAAATACACTTCACTAAAACATGCAAAGCATTAGTGTTTCACATGTATAGTTTAAAGCTTTTGTGACTAATTAAAGCATTAATTAATTAACGGTGTACATTAAGATTGATACATTCAGAACGTTGTAAAAGTTAACGTTTAGTGTTTCAGCTACTCTCTAATGAGCTCTAATATACAGCAGTATTTTTCAACAGGTCATGTTATACAGCGTCATTGCAATGTGTGAAAAGCACTTTGACTCTTAAAAAGCTGCAGTATGTAACTTTTATTAAAAAAATATATAGTTTTTACATATTTTGTGAAATTATAATTATGTTGTGACTGTAAAATTTGAGACAATCTAGTTCCTCTACTTTCTCCCAGTGCTTCCAGTACCAGCTGCAGAAATATACCACTCAGTCAGAAACAACCAATCAGAGCCAGGAGGAGGGTTTTAGCGCTGTCAATCATTCATGTCCCCCTTCCTCCCAGCTACAGCTGGTTCACCACAGAACAGCTTGCCACGAATGCTAACGCTAGTTCGCATCGCCACCAATAATGGTGGAGAAGCGTTTTTTTTCTGTAACCGTAAGTTGTTTCTCTGCCATTGGTGCATTTAGCAGCAAGTATATGAGGTTGATTGACAGCGCTAATACTTTCCTTCTGGGTCTGATCGGTTGCTTTGACTGCAGTTGTATGATTGTTTTTTAATAAATATGGAAAAAACATTTTTGTAAGCTGCATACTATGGCTTTAAGGGAAACATACCTGACAAAGTAATGTTTACACCCTGAATAATTTCTGCACAGAATTTTATTTAGGTGAAAAGTTGAAGCTTGTATTTGCTAAAGCGAATGTCAAGTTTGAACAGATCCCAGGAGATTGTCCAAAAACGCCACCCAACAAAAATAATCATAAACTAACTTCGACAAAAGTTACCACAGATAATTTGGAATGACCCTCTAGATCTGGAAAATGGAGCAGATTATTTTCAGATGTGAATGTTTTTAAAGTTGCAGCTGTCAGATTTAGTAGCAGTCAAGCTTAAACTCCTCCGACGTTGTCACAACGCTCAACATATCAGCCTTTCCTGTAACTAACAGTTGGTAGCAACATGCTAGCATCCTCAGGTTCCTCACTGTCCCATCAGATGTCATGTTTAATCTCTTACCTACATGTGGTGGATTAGGAGGTGTGATATTTTGCTGTGTAGTGATTTTGTTCTAACCTTGAATCAAGCATGAAGCACAAACAGTTTCAAACCCAAAAAAGTGAAATTTGTGTAATTAATTATCATTAACCTGATCATTTATATATTCAAAAGGGTCCAAAAAATCAGTTTGCGGATTTTCTATTCTTTTTTATTATTATTTTTATAGAATTATATTTAATTTATCACCAAAATGGAAATTCAGAACGACTAAGCGCTTGAACCGGACTGAGACCTGGAGGACACTTCACATCATTTTACTGTATATTAGTGTTGTACACCGTCTTCACTTACACTGTTTTGTAGTTTACAGATATTTTTAGCGAAAACAAAAACACTTAAAAAAACAACAACTTTGAAGCATTTGTACACTTTGAGAGTGTTTAAAATGAGCATCAAGAATTGATTGTTATTGGTAAAAGAAATATTTTGATACATAAGCATGACATTTGTTGGTTGTTAAAGTCACAGAGGCAGCTATTTCTGGCTAATAACTAACCTATATTTACACAATCCACTTTTCCACAATATGCACTCTTGTTTTTTGCTTTATTATTACTCTTTGTGATTGCATGTATTGGTAAAAATGATGGTGGAAGGAAATCATATGTGCTTTTATTATTCTGCTTTTCTCTTTTCCTCTGTAATTTGTATTTATTTTGATATCATTAGCATAAATGCTACATGTGTGCAATCAGTGCAGTTCTTTGACCTCTGATCAGTGATGTGGTGTCAGGACTGAGCTGGAGCGAATGCTTGTTCCCCTTGTTTTGAAATGAAAACTTTAAAAAAAAAAAAAAAGCAACTTCAATAAGATGTTTGTTTAAATGCTTTCCAGTTTTTAAATGCTGTGTTCCTCAGGAATATATTTGAAAAGATTTGAATTTAAACGCATGATTTGGTCAAGTTTTTTTTGGACAATTCATTGTTTAAATAACTTGAAAACAGAGGAATGCTTCAATAATTAAACATGAATTTATTGTGTAATGAACTTTGTGTCATTTTTTCATTAGCACAATCACATTAAAGCAATCAAAACAATCAATCAACTAGCAATCAAAACATACTTTGCACATTAGTGACGTACGAAAATGTGTGTCTGTTAGATTCAGTCAGGTTTCATTGGGAACAACAACTAAAGTTGTTTTTATGACAAACACGCCTCTTCCTGTACGTCCTTTGTTTTCTCAGATTACCTTTCTGTTTCGATGAAATTACTTTTCAGTGACGGATGTGTGATCTGATAAAAAGAATTGACTCAGCAGGAGATTATTCTTAAACTCATCCATCTCATTCAAATTCTCAGAGATAAACTTTATTTAAAGTATAATTTAGACAATAATCTTTAGAAATCAAGTGGGATCAACACTAAAGAACACAAAGATTTCAGACAAACCAAGTCATGACAATGGAGAATGAATCATCCTTAAAAATGAGGAAATGTTGCCTTTCCAGGAAGTAAACAGTAGCGCAGTAAGGAAATCCAAATCCTAGGTACTTTCCTTTGTGTATTCCCTGCATGAGGAAAAGATAAGAAAAACTCTTTGGTATGTCTGGAGTCCTTTGAGTCACTTTCTGGTAAATCCCCAAACACTTGCACAGCCGATTCTTACTTCATTTGTGGCTTTAGATGACAATATGTGTAAAGTATTTTAGACTTTACTGCAAAAGCAAAAGGTCTTCTGGTTGTAGGGATGCAGAGCAGAACCAGAACCAATAACTGAGAAGCAGCATTCAGTGTCTATGCACCACAAATCTGGAACAAACTTCCAGAATCCTGCAGCTGAAACACTGAGTGTCTTTAAATCAAGCCTTTTAGGGAACCTTTGATTGGTGATAACTGGAACATTCATCACTATAATCGATGTATTTTCACTGGGTGATTTTGATTATAGCATTTGACAAAATGATTGTTTCATAACTGATGACTGGATGATGTTTTCATGATGTCATGTTGCTGGAATGTTCTGTACAAACAAACTTGATAAAACAAAATCAAGCTCATAATTGTGAAAAACCCGTTTTTTAAAATCTTATTGTTGGCTCAGAGGTCAAAAGTGTTACAGATGGAAGTCTTTACGACTCTACATCAAGAGTCTCAAGCTTTTTGCTCTTTCTCTACAAAATAACTCAAAATGTATCAGATTTGATCGATCTGTGAACGTCACCTTTCAATTCTTGTCTTTTATTAAATCAGCACTTTGACTAGGCCGTTCCAACACATTAAGCTTTCCTGTTGGAGCTCTAGTTGTATGTTTAATATCATTGTTCTGCAGGAAGTCAAGTTTATTGGAAATAACTTTGACCCTGCTGAAAGTAAGCTTTGACTGTAAAACATTAGAATGTGGTTTAACCTGGACGTGAAAAGTTCACCTGCTGCCTAGAAAAGGAAAAGGAAAAATTGTTTTGGTTTTAACTCAGAAATTAAAGTTTGTACATGAAGTTGAATTAACAACAAGAGACAAGTTGTCTAAGCATTGTTTTTTAAGTTCATTAATCTTGAATTGTGCATTTTAACTTAATGAAGCAATTTAAACCAAATCATTATTTCACAAAGTGACTATTTTAAAGTTAAAATAAATACTTGTTTACGTTTGAATAATTTAAATTCTTGTTACAAATTGCGTGAACAAAACTTCTGATCTGATAATGAATTTTATGAAACAACTTAATGAATTCTGTTAAAAATCTTTCTGATTACATACATACATACATACATACATACATACATACATACATACATAC
>VMRN01000009.1:653188-703341 GCA_010277015.1 Poeciliopsis turrubarensis | reverse complement strand
CTATCTATCTATCTATCTATCTATCTATCTATCTATCTATCTATCTAGCACATATAATATCAAAACTATTGCTTAAGTGAGAAAAACGCGGGAAAAAGTACGAGGGATGTGGCCACTTTGTGAGACATCTTGGATTTTCCCTGTGCTTCTCAGAATTATGAGGCAGGGCGGCCAGTTGACCTGTTTTGATGCACATTATCAGAGATTGGATCAGTTTCAGGTTGGATTAAAAACAAAGCAAGCTTTTGGCAGAGTCGCCTCACATCAGTTAGCTATCTGGAGACTTAAACAAGTTTCAAGAGTAGAGTCTGATCATCTTCCTAACTGGCATGCATTCAAAGGAGTCAAATCTCTGACTCGTTTATCAAAGAGGGAATATTTACCCAGTGTGCTGAAGGAGAGAAGGGATTATATTAATGCAAACAAAGCTGTTCAGAATGATTGTTGCACAGCAGCTCCCAAACCTGCAAAAATATTGATTACCTTCTCGTCATTGAGGTACACATTTTCCATAGTATATTTTTGCACACCGTCAGGCACCATTATGGGCATCTGTTCTTTAACAGTCAGTCTGAGAACATTTAATTGTTTCAGCTTTTATTTACAGAGACAGCTAAGAGCATGTGTAGGTGTAAATAACAGTCCTTGTTAGCATATAGCTGAAAATACAAAACAACAAAACCCCCAAAAATACCTAATTTACTGTCGTCGAGTGATGCTGAAGCAATGACACTGTTAACAGATACGTCTGTCATTAAAACAGCGGTGTCTCCCCTGTGTATTCCCCACACTTAAAAGAGCACAGCGATGTTCCTATTAGCGAGCCATCCTGACTGAGCATTTCAGCAACTTGTAAGATACTGCGCGAAGCTGCCAAACTCTTTATGTGACCTATTTCCATAATTTACATTTTTAAACAAAGCTCCGTGGAGCCTGCCAGGCGGCTTGTGTTGGGAAGAGATCCTCCAGGAGTCAGAGATGTGCACACACTCTTCCCCTGAATAACAAACTAATAAAGAAACTAATGAGAAATATTCTGCTTGTTTTTTTTTTTTTTTTTTTTCTAAAATCACAAAGGAAAAATCTGTTAGCGGTAGGCAATTAACTCTTACACACATTTTCCAAACGGTTTGAAAAAAAAAAGCTGAAGTAAGAAGACTTATCATGCTCTTTGGGACATGACTGCATTTGTACAATTAAACAACTTGGATATCATTATGCACTGATAAATCTATTCCAGGTTAATTTTCTCAAATGCAACTGAACCAGATATTTAAGCACAGTGCACTCTATTAATAAAACACACATTTATTTTTTTCCTTAATATCTGCCGTTAAATCTATTAAAACATTTCTTGTTTAAAATGAGTTCAGGTCACCAACATTATTTATGTTTGCTAAATGCTAAAGTAATGACAGAGATTTTGTTTACTTACTTTTTGCTTAATCAAATTCAGAATATGAACATGTACTTTTTTATATTCTGTAGAATTACCTTTTAAATTGTTTGTCCTTGGTCAAAGATTTCAGGTATCCTACTATAAGGTGCTCACATATATATTTTTTTCCTCCTTCCTGCACTGTTGTTAGTTTAAGTACTTTAATTTGGATAAAAGACCAACATTTGTAGCCATAAATCTTTCTGATATTTTGACCTATTTTGTTTTAAATCCCATGCTGTCTCATAGGGAAGAAGTACGTTTGATATGTCTCCTTAAAATCCATGCAATATTGAATATTGTGCATTAACCTATCAGATGCTTGTCATCATTAACTGGGATTTTCCAAATTGTCTAAAGGCATAGAAATCTTAGTCCACGTAAATCGTATTTTCTTGGAGAAAATAACATTCTCCAAGATAATAAGATCTTATTATCTTTGCAATAATAAATGCTTTTGCACCTTTGATCCAAACATTGGGTTTGCCTCCTTTTGACTTAAAAATGACCCATTTCTCAACGTATGAGCCACACATCAGCAAGCTCACTGGCCCCTCCCCCCTACCTCTCCACCTCAGCCCCCTCATCTCCCATGTTGCCATGGATACACCCTCTCATTTCTGGAAATGAGAAACAGGAGGCGGAAAGGAGAATGAGCGAGGGGGGGAGGAAGCGAGGAGAAAACGACTGGGCAGAGATGATGAGAGGAGTAAAGATGGAGGCAACAAAAAAAAAGAAAAGAAAAAAAACAGAGAGGGGCAAAGATGGCAAACAAACACGAGAATACTCTTCTGTGTTTTCCATTATGTGGCAACAAATCCCCGCAGTCGGTTTTATTATCCAGTGTCAAAACATTTACCCATTGCAGTCCGGGATGGAATTGAAGTCAAATTCGCCGTGGGAGTTATTTTTAGATATGTTTTGATCCGACGGATTTACCTCCAGCTTGCATTTGTCCTTCTTATATCAAGAAGGGAGTGAGAAAGTAATTCAATTATTTAAACTTGGTTATGCTACAAACAGTCTCAGAAGGCTGACAATAACACTGACTGTCCCCTTAGGCTGTGGCAATATTAACTTTCATGTGCAAATACACAGAAATTCACCCACTTGACTCTTGATAAGTTTCTTTACGCCAACCACTTTTCCAGCTTCTTACTGCTCTGGGAACCTTCAACAAAGTGCGTCACTATTTCAAAAAAAAAGATGCAGGTGATGGGGAAACATCAGACTCACGTGTAAGGCCATTTTTGCCCTAAATGTTAAATTGAAGACCTGTCAGAGGAAGCATAATGAGCTCCGGCTTTTAAAGTAAAACTAGAGCACAATGATATGTGTACAACATGTTCATGTGCATATCTACAGCAGCCAGAGTAAGGAATCCAGCTGCTCTGCTGCTGGAGCCTTTAAACTTTGATAAGGCACACTAGGCAGTCATAAAAGAATGGATTTCTCAGTTAAACATTTATTCAGTAACAAACAAGGCTGCTCCTGCTGAGGATTATGAATAATTAGTCAAAGATTATGCAAGAACAATAACTAAATAATAGTAATTATGTTGGTGCAAGATTTTTTTTTTTCCTGTGGAAATGCATTAAAATGTAAAGCATATGGTTATTGCATTGTGTCTTTATTAAACTGTTTTTTTAATTACTTGTCCCAACAGAATCCCTAGGATAAAAAAGGATAAGATAGGGCAAAAGTTGTCATGCTCATCATCTTCTCCATAGTTTGTCATGTCAAAAACTTTCATTTTTCTGTGACAAAAGTCGACGATTGTAACACAAAGTAGCACATAATTTCAAAGTAGAAAAGTGTGGTGGAGATTTGTATTGATATCTATAATACAAAGTTTATTTTTGTATCACCACCATTTGCTGAAATACTGCAGACAGTGTAAGGATACGTCTCCACCAGCTTTTCTCATCTAGAGAATGAAGCTTGTTTCTTGCAGCGAAAGAATGGGCATGATGCCATCACCATCATGTGTCACGAAAGGGATAATGTGCCAAAAAAGTTCAACTTTGCTCTCACTTGTTTGTGGGAAAATGCTAACAGGACTGATGATGGCTTTCTTTCAGAAATAGCTTTCTTCTTTTCAACCTTTTGTAAAGGTCAGATTTTTGTTTTATTTTTATTTTTTTTTATTAAAATTGTCTGTCCTGTTTCCAGATTGTCCACAGTTGCCATGCCCCCCTCTGACTGCTTCAGTAATTATTCTCAGTTTAGGTGACCTCTGTTTACTGAAGGTAACTAGAACTTTATTTAGGCATAGCAAATAAAAGGGAGTTTTACAAATTCATGAGCCATTTTCAAATATATAATTCCCTTCCTCTTCAGAACTGTCCACTGTTTTCTGTTGTTTTATCATATACAATCCCAATGAAATGCATTATAATGCGAAAAATTCAAGGGAAATTACTACTTTTGCAAGACACTGTTAATCCCTTCCACTCTTATTAACATGCTGTCCTGTTTGTTCCTTCTTTTGCCCAAAGGTGTGACTCAGCCAGCAGAAAGGTTGGCGCACTCCTCACCAGGACCGCTCTTGCTCACGCTACTGCCAGAAAAGGATGGACTGAGGTCCCATGCACCCGCCTGGACAAGGGAACCACTTTCCTGCCACACTCCCTGCGTGCTCGCTCTGTACCCATCATCCCGTCACTCCAAGCATGTGACCCCGAGGCCGAATCTGCTCGCACGAGTGACCGGAACCAAGCGGGGCTCCTAAAGTGGCAACCTGCGCTGTCAGGGGAGCTGGTGAAGCCCACCGGCAATTCTTCCCCTCCACCTGGGAACGTCTGGTTAGAGACGGATGTTTCAGCCTGCAGCATGAACCTCCCTGTTGTGACACGTGCTCTGCTGGAATCTGAGAAGAACCTCGCAAAGGCTTCCTGCTCTGTTGAGTTCACAGAGGAAATCGTGCAAGGTTTAAAGCAGAAAAGCCTCTCCAGCCAGGAGGAAATGTACGGATCTCACAGTGAGAGCCGTCGCAGTGGCACAAACACTCTGGAGGCTGAGGTTGAGACTGAGCTGGAGTCTGACGGAAAAGGTGTCCAATATTTAGCTGGAGCTGAGCACACGGGAAGTGGAACCAGCGGTGTGAAGGTGGAGGACCAAAGAGAAGTCCAGGGACAGTGCCAAGGTCAGACATCTCTCGCAAACAGAAGGGCAAACAGCTTCCTGTCCACCAAAGGACCCAGCTGCAGAGGAACTGGAAACACTTATGCCAAGCCCTCTGCGAGCTGATTGGATTAACTTTGTAAAGCTTCAAAGACACCATTTCTAATAACTGGATACCTTTGCTGGTGGCTCGGGATGGCTAGACTGTGGGACCATCTGTGTGGGCCACATGGACCAGTAACAGATGGCGATCAATTCTAACGGGAGATTAACAGAGTGAATTGTTGTTGAGATAAAAAAAAAAAGAAAAACAAAGAAAAACTTGACACAAAAGACATGAAGCCACAAAGAGACAAACAAACACACATTGTGAATAAATGTGACTCTATAAGAAAAACTAAAGCGTGACTCGGGTGGAAGCTTGATTTAAACAGTGTTATGAAGAAAAGTCACTATTTAAAAAGCTTCTACTTAGAAACCAAAATAGTGTGTCATCTCTATGTTGTTTCTCTATTGTAAAGAAATGAAATTATATATGTCATATAATATATGTCATATAGGCGTATATATATTTGACATACAATTGTGACAAAATAAAGAATAAGATAACAGTGTTAATAAAGAGTTGTTTTTCATCTATTTCTTTACTTGATAATTTGGTAATTTATTCTATTAGACAGATATACCATTGCAGAAAAAATGTGTTGAATTGATTTTAAATATGGTCACATATAAAGAAAAATACACCATTGGCACCACTGGTTTCAATATCAAACCAGTGCATTTCATGCATTTCACTTGCAGCTCCTTTCTCTTTGCATTTTAATCATTTCTAATTTACATTTGCTTTACATAAAAACTAAGTTCTAAATGGCTTTGTAAGTGAATTATGGTGTTCACATATGCAATAATATGCAATTGTTTTACATTTATTCCACTGTTACGCCACATTTAGAAGAGGAGGTTGAGATTGTGTAATTTGTGTTAAATTTCATTGTCGCCTGTAATTTATCAGTCTTACATAGTTTATAGGTTTCACATCAGCATCCTCTAATGTATGGATTTTACCTGAGCATTTTAGGTAATTTGTTGGTGTCAAATGCATATCAATTATAACCAGATTTGTTTTGCATGGGTGTTGCATGTAAATTATGGACTTTATTTTTAGGTTTTCTCATAAGCTTTAAGCGTAATTTACACATTCTACGTGAGAATCACATAACTTAAGTGTTTAACAAAAGTGTTACAGCAATTTATTTTTATCACAAGGGGATCATCTGCAGTTCATAGGTTTCACATGGACTTTGAATGCATTTCAATGGTTCCACATGAGTGTAAACTTAAATCAGGTTTACCTACGTGGTACGTTTCAGCAACAAATAGTTCAGAGCGCTTTTCATGATTAAAACGTAATACAAACACCAATCATATTGGGAACAGCAAACAAGCAACAAACATTATATTTTGTTAAAATCATTTGATGGCAACCATCAAATATTTTAATGAAGATTGCAATAAATCAGTTTCAGGCAACTCTAAACATGTGGGCTTTTAGCCTTGATTTAAAGGGATTCTGGGCTCCAGAATCATTAGTGTTTTCTGGAAGTTTGCTTCAGATTAGTGGAGGATAAAAACTGAATGCTGCTTCTCCATGTTTGGTTCTGATTCTGGGAATGCAGAGCAGACTTGAAACAGTCTGGAAAGTTGACACGACAAGAGGCATCACACTTCTAAGCTGACCTGGATCAATAATGTTCTCCAATCTCCCAAACGGTCTTTAAACACTATCACTATCCACAGCAGATGTACAGTCTTTGACATCTTCCTTCTTTCTTAAAGAGATAGAAAAAAGACCAGCAATATTTTAGAGGAGAGCTGAGAAATACACTGTCCTTAATTTATTCATCCATTGCAGTATGTTTGTATGTAAATCTTGCTTTCTGAAAAGTAGTCATATCTGGAATGATTTAACAGGCAGATGTAACAAACATACTACATTTCCAAAGATTTCTGTTATGACTTTTTTCCCTTGCAATAGGATTCTCTCTTCACCCTCAAAATGTTGAATTTAAATATATTAAACCAAACAATAAGAGTATGTATATTCAGCCGTATATTTTGAAAGACTCTCCAAAAGAAAAGTGTTGATTAAGATCGCTTCAAAATATTACAAGTCTGGATTCTTGGAGAGCAAATTGCCTTAATATCAAAGGTTAACACAGGAGTTTTGCTGCAATCTTAATACTAATGTAGCTGGCAGAGAAGAAAGCATTTACTCAAAGTTATCCTTTTATTTTTGCAGAAGCTGACAGTTTTCACAGCCATAACATAACCTGATATTATTCATATACTTGACATATAAACTGAGCAGGAAAACGATTAGAGGCTCAGTTACTGTACTATTGTGCTTGCTGTACGTTTTCACCAATTGAAGAATTAATTTTGTTCATTTTCGCAATACATAAAGCTTTCAGAATATCCCTAAGCTGCAAAGGGAAAAGAAGTCCTTGTTCCCTGTGCCGAAACCCGACAAAAGCCAGGAAGTTTGTGGATGGGAATGAAGCGTAGCTGCAAACAAGCTGGATACAATTCTTTATTCATGCCTCATTGATGCCATATTCAATGTATCTCACATCCCTCACTTTCAGGTTTGTGGTGACTGCTGGCAAGGTGGGTCTTAGAGGATTTACAAATGCGTACTACTGTGATTTCTTCATAACTTCTCCGCTGAAGAAAACTGTCTTGAGTCTGTAAGAAGGTTTTTTGTGGAGATTAAAATGAACTTCATTGATCCCTGAGGGGAAATGCACCCAAGACAGCTGCAAAGCACAGATAACATTTCCATAAATGTAAAATATTTTTGTATGTTGAGCACAACAATATTGACTGCAGGTTAGAATTCCTAATTTTTCAGGATTTTATTTTCATATTTACCAATTTGAATACTGTATTTACATGTGCTCACAAAAATTAGGTTTGCTAAATCCACTGAGTGAGACATTAATTTGACAGTATCACTATTGCTAGTTTTAAAATCATAAGTTGTTAAAACAGTAATAAGTCTTTCAGAGGTTTATTTTGTTTTTGCTTGTGTTTTACACTCGTGTTGCAGATTAGGCAGCTCAGACAACATTTTACAAAAAAAGGCAAATAAATAAAAAAGAAATTGGTGGTGATTTCATTCATTATGAACTATCCTTGCCAGACAAGTTCAAAGTCAAACTCAAATGTCTTCTTAAGCTAAAAAGTAACTTTGATTTACCACATTGTGTGGAAACTTACTTTCAAGTTAATTAGCTTAATATAATTCATACGATCAAGAAAAAGATACATAGCACCTGTCTGACAGCATGAAGTAGGCTTACTGATGTGACAAGGTAACACACGCCCTGTGAATAAATCTGCTTTAAGGAATATTGGATAAATAATACAGTATATTTTTGTAACAGTTTTAGAAAAGCTTTTGAAAATATATATTTTTATCTTTTTGATCTTGACTATGATAATTCTTAATATTAATACATTACAATCATTCATAAAGTCAACTTTATTGCCAACAATAGACACTAATAAGGCCATGATAATTATAATAAGAAAATAAAGCAAATGTATTTCAGACTGTTTGCTAAAACCATAAAAAAAAATTCACATGGGCATTTCAGATCTCAGTAGTTTTTTCAGTTCTTTCTGGTTTTTGACACTGAAATCACCTTATAATCTGACAAAAAATCTCTTTAAGCATGTTCTTATCATTAAATAAGTGCAACACTAAACTGATGATGAATAATTTGTATTAGCAATAACACATTTTTGAATATCACATCCAAAAAATCAACAGGAACGACTACCAACATCAGAATTTTCACAACTCAAGATCCAACATGGCTAGATCCTCAGCAAATAAATTAAAAAAAAACTTTAAATATCAGATTTAAAGCTTCTGTACTGTGTTTCACTGCATCAAATGTGCAAATATCCATTGTTATGAACGTTTTGCACTTGGTTCACTATAAGCACAGCATTTAGCTTAGCAGTGAGGGAGTCTAACAGGTTGAGAATACAGTTAAGCTGCAAAGTTATTTCCTTGAATACCATTTTGACTCAGACTGTCTCAAAACTGAAATCCATGACTCCAAATCCCCTTCAGTCTTTATGCAAATGTGCTAGTTGCATCCTTGTTTGTACTGAAATATTTACTGTAAAAAAAAGTTCAGTTTGGTTTTACTAAAGGGAAATGTACATTCTATTCAATAAGTAAACTGTCAACACATTCATTGTTTAAGTGTAGCATAGTAGTTAATTTAATAAAACTAAAAATGGTGATATTGTAATAGAATCCTGACAGGGAAGTTCCTTCACACTGAGGCACTAATGAGAGGCCATGTGGTGTTGACAGGAAAGGATCAGTCTTTGAGCACAGCTCACGCTGAATACTGGAAACGCCGCTCAAAGCATCATTTGAGATAATCTCAATCTCACTATTTGCTGACAGAGTTCTCAAAGATAAAAATTAAGAAAAAAGAGACCGACAACGACTGAGGGGAAAGCCCACCTGAGGGAATCTTTTGTCAATATCAGAGAGACATTTAAGCCTGTGCTTAACAAAAACATTAAGTATCTACTCCTGGGTCCATTTGTGGACAACGTTGGAGGATGCAGACATGTTGAAAGGGCTGCTTTGCACTCAGCTGAGGATAACAATGAGGATTAGGAAAAGGAGAGCGCTCTCATTACCTGAAATGAGCCAGGTTTGTCCGAGGTGGGCTCCCTAACTGCTCAATTAATCCTCAGTAGTGTTGACTCTTTTATGTTTTGGAGAAATGTCACACACACACACACACTGCTCCTTTCCAGTCTGTGTAAGAGGAATACTAATGAGGCAGAGTGGCAGGGAGACAGTGAAGTTTCCCTCCAGATGGCATGGTGATATGAGGAGAGCAGGCCTGCATGTGGGCCCGCAGTACCAGAGTGGATAACTGCTAACAGCTCCCTCACATCATGTAATATTTAACAATGTTAGAGGCCATTCCTTCTGTCTGCAGATGAAACATGTTTCATTTTCTTTGTAAGTAGCAGCAGCTGATGTTCTGGGTAAAACAAATTCTTAGTAAGGGTGCAGAAACTTGCCTGTCTACTAGAGCATCATCACAAAACCTGAGACCTTGTTTTCACAAAGCCTCGTAAAGGTATTCATTCCCCTTGTTGTGTCATTTTGTCATGATGCAACTGAAAATATCCATGTTTTGGTTCGGTTTTATGTGATAGACTAACACAAAGTAATGAATAATTGTAAAGCGGAAGGAAAGATAGGCCAGGTTTTGAAAAATATTTACCTCTTAAGAAAGTTCAGAGCAAGCAGATGGAAGGAAGCAGGGGTAACTGCAAGCACATGAAACCTTTTTGGTGGAACATTAACAGTACAATGTACCTCCCTCAGTTGAAGCATGGTGGTTGCAGCAACATGAGGAAAGGATGTTTTTCTTGAACAGGGGCAGGGAAGTTGGTTGTAGTTGATGGGGAAAATATGGCTGGAAAAGATTAGAGGTTGGGTTGAGCTTTCAGCAGGACAATGACTCAATTCAATGACACAGATTTACATTGAAATGGTTTAAAGTCACATATTAGAAAGCCCCAGTAAGCCTCCAGAAAAAAATTGTGGTATTGAAAATTAATGTTTATAGATGCTCCAACCAATCTGAATGATGTTTAGTTGTCTTACATAGAATAATGGACAATCATTTTTCTGTTTGTAAAATAGTAACTTTAACGCAACACAAACTGTTCACAAGCTGAACTCAATTTTCAGCCTTTTCATTTATTTATCTTTATTTTTTTTACGTTTGAGTCATCTTCCTCTCGTCTAAGAAAAATACACTACTTTTATGCTTCTCAGTTATGTATGCACACACACACACACACAAATCCATACATATATATGAATATATACTGGAGTGGTTTCTCTCTCCATTGGGAAGAAGCAATTGGACTTTAAAATGTTATTGCAAATGAGCTTTATGAACAATGTTGGGCGAAATATGAAGCATCTGCAGGAAGAAAGATGATTGATTCATCACACCTGACTAAGTCAGTTTTAATCAATAAAATGTGATTTTCTAAAATGTCTTTATAGCCGTTGTGTTAATCCACACTTGAGCGCTGCAGACCAACAACCTGCCTGATGGTAATTTTGTTGGTACAAGGTGTTCACACCAGCTGATAATCAGTTAATCAGGGGCACTTGATTTGCAACACCTGGCTGCCATTTAGCCTTTTGATTACTAAATGCTAGGGGGCAATTAGTTGTTTACTCTCAGGTGCTGCATTTTGGCTTACTTATGAGTAACAGCACATTTGTTATTATAATCTACTGAGTATCAACCTCCATGTGAGGAAATACTATCTCTACAAACAAAATGAAGGTGGCTTGTTACCAGAAATGTTTTACTGGATTTTGAAACTGCTACTTTTCTAGCTCTCTGTTGCAGGTAGCTGTGCAACGGTGCCAGTGCTGGGTTGTTTGTAAACAGGAATACGAAATGGAAATTCCAATCAAGAATATACATGGTATTATTTTTTTTTTTTTTTTTAATATAGCGACTCCTACTGTTCAAGATGAGAACAGCTCTTAAGTGATTTGTAAGTCACTGATTTAATTTATTCCTTATAGAAATTACTACTTTCTTCAACATATTAGCAAAGCTTCATTTCATAGATTATTCTATCCATGCTTGATTGGAATAGGAATAACATACAGTGTTTAGCACACAGTGACAGAGGAGAATTATTGTGGTCCAACAAAATTTAACAATAGTCCATCTGCTTCTCCTTGCCATGATGCTGCACAGACATTATGAGCTAGAATCAACACACAAATATTTACAGCAGCACAACAAAGCCCTTGAATTGTTCACAGTGCTTGCACACTTCTCTGGTATAAAACAGCAAATCAGATAGATAGATAAATAAATATATCTGATAAATTCCTATTCTTATTCCCAAATAAATGTCAAGAAAGCAGTCTTTGTTCCTGCTCCCACATACACAATGAAGGAAAACAAAATGCATGCAGCACACAGTAGGAAATGCATGATCTTAAGCATCATACCTCCTTTGTTGATACACAGGGAGGCTCAAGTGTCAGTAAAACCAGCAGGCTTGTTTTTATGAGGCCTTGAAAATGACAGTTTGCGCATTTTGAAGCACGCTTTTGTCATTAAACACACTATTAGGAACCACATCACATATTTTTCTAACAAAGTTTGATGATGTGCCTGCTTAATGGCCGGACCCAGACATATTGATGAGGGAGAACTAATTGAAACATCCGATTTGGTCGGTCAGTGCTACATCCTCAAGGAAGACAGTTTTAGATTTTCTGTTTGCAAAGTAGTTCATTATGGGTAGAGTCTTTGAGTCTTTTTGAATTCTGACAATCATAGCTATGTGTTTTATTAACCATGTATGTTTTTTTTTTTTTTAATAAAAATAAAATTACAAAACAACTTGATTTATTCTAAATAAAATTTGAAAAAGAAAAACATCTCACAAAAATTGTCCAAAGCTTCTTGAAAGGTACCCTAATATTAGCCTTCGGGTATGGGGACTGCATCATGTATTTCTACCATATTCCCTTATTTAGTCATTTTTACGCCACCTATTCTAGAACAGTCATAAAAACATACAGAGAAACATATTCAAAGAGGCTGCGATTGAAAAAAATGCACTGCAGCAAACTTAACCAAAACAGAAATAAACATTTTCTTGCATAGTTACAGAGATAACATCAGTGTGCCAGGTTTAAAGAGGAAAAAAAATATATCATCTGTTAAGTGGCATTCTTGGTCAAATTTTCCAGTTTACATTCAGCACAGAGCAAGTGAGCCAAAAATCAACAAATTTCTTGAAGATATGTAAAGATTCCACAGAGGAGGACAGAAATATTGGCACACCTCATACATAGAAAAAAAGATTTTATGTGTTAAAATTAATTCATATTACAATAATCACAATAATTACACACTGATTTGTTTTTTGGGGGGAAAGTAAAGCGTTTAATTTGAGTGAATTTTTTTCAGTGGGCAGACAGAGATCACATGGGAAGAAAGAACTGTTAGCAGAATCACTGACCCCCTGCTGTTGCTACTTTTTAGAAACCCCTAATCGCACACAGGCCACCACATTTGTAACTTTAATAAGGTTGAAGCGTATGTTTCTCTTTACACAATATCTCTCCATTAACCATTCATCAAGCTCTCTTCTCCACAGGTTTTCTTTGGGATTTAGGACTAGGCAGTGGTTTTTTTGTTCCAAAACCATTCCTATGTTGATTTTCCAGTGTGTTTTGGGTCATTATGCTCTTCAGAGGCCCAGTGGTAGCCCATTTGCAATTCTACTAATTCTACTAAGGTGTGAAATGACTTTTGTGTTCATTTCATAGCAAAAAGCTGTTGCTCTATCGTGATAAATCTTTGATTGCACCTCCAGATGTGTTCATCTTAGGTTATTTGCTGTAAGTTAGGACTGTCTTGATTTGTTTTCATCTTCAGTTTTACACACATTTCTTTCAGAGCAGCCTGATATTGTATTGATTTCCTCATCTGTGGAATATTCCCTACATTAAAGGCCATGAAACAAAATCATAACTCTGTGCGAAATATCAGTAAAATGTTCTTTTCACCAAACTCCCCACTTTTTTGTTCAAAGCACCTTTTAATTAATTAATTTATTTGTTTATTTAAGTATTATTATTATTATTATTATTATTTATTTTTTTTTTTTTTATTTAATCCTGCACATTTCTTTAAAATACTAAAAGAATAAAAATGTAGAATCCTTCTGACATTTTATGGGAAGTTGCCCCAAAAACTTTTTTATTAGTTACTTTTGTCATGGAGCTCTGGTGTAGAAGATTATTTTTCAGAGGTTATCCTCCTGTAGGCATTTTGTAGATTTATTTTGTCTTACTGGAAAATCTATAAGCCCGGGTTCTGCAACTCCAGCCTTTGGATGTCACTGACCTTCAACATTTGTTTCAAACCACCTGAATCAAAAGGCTGAATTACCTCGCTGGACAGAGGTCTGTCCATCAAGCATTCATTTGACTCTGGTGTGTTAGAGTTAGGACGTGTCTGAAAGGTGTGTAACAGAGAGTCTTGAGTACTGCAGTTGCAGACCTCTGCTATAAGTACTCATCTGTAGAGGTTTTTGTAGTTTTCTGTTTTAACCTCGCTGTGATGACTGTCATTTCAGGCTACAAGCTAAGGTAAACCTTAGCCTGAGAAGGCTTTGCTACTTCATCCTTTTTTTCTTGCTTTGTGGTTAACTATTTTAATTTTCAAAATGTCAGCCTGCTGCTTAGAGGAGCCAGTGATTGCTGATTGTCTGGATGAGGTCTGAGGATTCAGGATTAACAAAGGTCTGAAATTTGCATCACATGGCCTTTCCTGACTAATTAACACCTGACACCTTGGTAAATGTTATCTCAGATAGCTTCTACGCAACTGTGGATATGTATTTTTAAGTGGTCATTTTTCCACAGGTTTTTTTTAATTTTTTATCTTTTTAAGAATAATGTAGGATTCCCATGCCATTCCAGTAGGTAGCAATTTTGTCAACATCACAAGAACATCCTGACTTCAACCAAACACATTTTATTTGATACTGGAGGCGGCATAAAAATGCATTTAGATCATAAGGCAAGGCACATTGATAAGTTTATACGAACAAGATGAGATGGCGTGTGAGGTGAATATTTTTTGGGAAAAGGTCAGATCTACTTTTTGTAGAAATATAGTTTTCATGAACACTGAAAAGCACAAAATTTCACCAAGTATTTTTTTCTAGTTTTTTTTAATTTTTGCTAATATACTTGAAAGAAAACAAAACTAACATACAAGTAACTTTTCAATAAGACACAACAGCTCATTTTAAATAAATTTAATATTGATTTTTAAAAAGCACTAGCTCCACTTGGAAAATGTCACTTGTAACAAGATGTTTTTTCCCAAATATTCAAATGAAATGATATACCAGTACATTGGGTTTGTATGACAATAAGTTATGCTTGATGATCGTAAATGTGAAAAGCAAAATGAAGTTAATCCAAGAATGAGACTAGAGACAATTTAGCCAAGTTTCAGAAGCACCTCAAAAACTACATACTAACTGCTGCAATTATTAACAAGCTAACAATTAGCAAAACAGCTACTGAGGATACCTTTCTTCATACCAGGCCCGGCAGCATGGGTGGGCATTGGGGGGCCTTGCCCGCCAACAGAGTCAGCCTGGTTTGGAAGCTGTTTGCTGTTTTTTACCTTAGAATGGCCAACTTTCTGTTATTCCTGTATCAATTTGATACAGTAGGAGCTTCCGCTCTTCCCATATCTGTGTTCTCTGTCATTGTTTCCAACAGTTAAAACTGTTTAATCTGCAGTTAACACGACATCACCTGTTTTTCCGAGCCACCTTTAAAAGCAACATGAGTGCTACAGGGCGTGTGATATGCTTCATACCCATACCAATTGCTGACACTATCTTCAACCAAGACTTTTTGTCCTTCAAGTTCTTGAACATTTAAATACCCAACTTTTGTCACTAATATAATAGATAGCCACCTCTGGAGAATAACAGAACTTGGATAAACTGAAGTATCAAAGTAAAAACTCCCATAGAAATCCTATCACCCTACACAATATGGCAATAAAGATTGTTGTCCTACTGACATTTATATATACATAAAAAATAAATAAATTGGGCCTCTGCAGGATTTTATATATTCCCTACAACACATAAAACCCCTGGGGTGTGTGTGATTGCAGGGGCCAACAGGCCACAGCTTCAGACTGCAGCCACCCGCCTGACATGGGACCCCTGAGTCAGACTGCAAAACAGATTGTGGTCCTGACCTCAGACTCTGTTTTGGTCTCGGCTGTAATCAGGATGTTCCCTATGCACAAACTGTCAAACTCCACACTTCAATATTCTGCTAAGCTCAAAGTGGGAAAAAGTCGATATGGTGATTCTGGGGGAAAAGCAGTGATATTTTCTTTAAGGTTTTATTAAAAGGCCATTTTAGATCTGGGGTGTTTGGGTGTAGAGGATGCTTTCTTGTTAAATACATATTTTAGCCATTAAGTATTTGACATATATTACATATCCTCAGTTTTTTTAGTGTGTCTAGTGGGTTTATTTTTGCATCAAGTCAAATGGAAAAAGTTAATTTGATGCACATCAAGCAGTTGTTGCAAAAAAAAAAAAAAAAAACAACTTTACTAAGTTTGATTTTTGGCAAAAGTTATGTCTGTGTAGAGAGAGAATAATTTAGCAAAATCTGTAATTATCGAAAGGAAAATATGTAAAAACGTTTGTGGTAAGATTGTTGTATCACCAATGTTGAGTACAAACCCATTCAAATAAGCATATTGATTAGTGGCGTTTATTTCAGGAGAAAACTGAACTTAGTGCTGGTTTTAACATGATAACTGTGCTTCATTTGGAAGAGAACAATGTAATATGAAAAATATTTAGAATCAACTTTATGCCTCAAAAGATTCACAGGGTCTTTGCCTTCAGGCAGAAAGTGGGTCCAAATGTCCAATAGTGATGAGGAGAAAAGTAAAACTGAGTATAATACATTTTTTAACTTCTCACTTTTTTTATTATCTGACCATTTTATAGTCAAAACTGCTCAGATGCTGTTCATATAAAGCGCCAATTAAAAACATTCTCAATGAGCATGTTTTTTAATCACATTCTTGCTTTCTATAAAGTTCTTTTATTCATTATTTATCCAATTGCATTGGTTAAAATTCAAAAAATGTAATTCAATTGGGCTTTATAAAGTTTAGAATTTGACACAATAAGAAATGTCAATGAATTAATCATGATTAAAGCTGAAAATATTCAAAAGGGGCTGGATTATATCTGCTCTACAGTTTTTATTATCACTATTATTATTTAGTAGAAAGAGGAGTTGTAACAATATCTGCAGTGATTTGATCTCCATCTTTTTTTGCTTGAACTAAACTCATTACACTGTGTCCAGCACATACATTTATTTTTTTGTAAAATTAAAAAAAAAAAAAGATTCCTTGAAAGCCATGAACACATAGAGAGCCACCTTAAATAACCTTTGTTTCTTTGCAATGTACCGTGATGGACTGGCGACCTTTTCAGGGTGAGACCCGTCTATCACCCACTGACCGCTGGAGATAGGCATCAGTCACCTATCAAACTCTACAATACTCAAGTTCAGCCGTTATGGATTTTATTTTCTATCTTCACCTGGTGTCAGTTCTCTGGGCTTACAAATGTGCTTTTCTTTCATTAAATGTGAACAAGGACACCAGCTTACAGTTGTTAATACAACTGCATTAAGGTCTTTGGCTCCAACCATATTGCACCTCATCTTCCTGGATTACCCCATCGCCACCTACCCTTTTCTGTGCTGATTACTCACCAGCTGTTCTAATTACCCTTTTTAGAGACGAATCCCTCTGCCACTTCATGTCAGGGTAAGTCTGTAGTTTTAACTGTGGGCTATTAAGCACGATTCTTCATTTCTGATAAGCAGTCTTTGACATTACACCTACTGCCTGTCTGCCCCCGTTGCTGCTCAGACTTAGCAGGTTTTCCCAGTAGACCTGGAGTCAAAAGCAATCTGTTTCTCCCACTTCTCATCTGCTGCTGGCCACCTCCATCCCCCTCAGTCCACCCCCTGTGCTTCCTGCTGATCTTCAATTTTCTGTCCCCTTATCAATGTTAGAGGCAGTATTAGAAGGAACATTCCTGAATTTAATGAGCCTCAGTGGTAATATTAAAAAGGCTTCCATAAACATGGAGGCAGGCTGTCTGTTTCCCCTTTTTAATTTCAGACAGGAACCATGAGAACAAGTGGTCAAAGGTCAGCAGATTTACTGCCTAAAGTTAAGTATAATTTTCTCTTTTTTTGTCTTTATAGCTTAAATATGTTTTTTATTTGCTTGGGAAAAAATGCAAAAACAGTTTATTTTGTACAACAACAAGTAGAGTTATTTGTCATTTATTGATTTCAGGTAAAACATATTATCTCGTACCCTCTTGTTTGAGTCACTTTCCTGAATCATTTAAATCACAGATAAAACATGAATACTGCCAAATTTCCAGTTTCAATACTTCAGTAAACATTTGCAAAAGTAACAAGCAAATCCAAAGTGACAATCTAATCTCAGTCATATATCTTCCCAAGATATTTTCTATGTATTTTTTATTAATTTATATTTTGGGTTTCTTTCACCCAAATTACTTTCAGGAAAACTGATAATCTGCCCTCATGTTCTCTAGCTCTGCTGTGAGGAAGGAGGTGCAGCGTAAAAGGAAGGCAGTGAACAACGTGAGGAAATCACATTTTTATACCGTAAAACATTCCAAATCCATTTGTTCTACATATGGATTTTTTTATGTTACGAACATCAATTCGCATGTGGTACATGGTTTTGGAATGTGATTTTTCACATGTGAACCCATCGTTTTCCAATCCCATTTTGTTGGATTGAGAAAGATTTGTAACATTCAAGTTTTCAGGCATTTTCAGAACAAATATGGACTCGGCTGAAAAATGGTTTCATACGGCTCAGTGGTCAGTTACACACAACAAGCTTAACAGAGGTCAGCCTGAGGTCTGGAGTGATCATCTCATTCCTCTGTGTGAATTTTGGGAGAATAAACTGTGAAAACATGGATATGCCACCTTTTGACATCATCTATCAACCATGACAGCTGCAAAAAAAAAAAAAATTGTCGTCTGTTTTGAATGCTTCTCTTCTGTCAGTGTGAAGCAAGCAGGGTGGACAGCTCTTTGTGTTCTTAGAATGTCAACATTACAAGCCCCCTCTTGTGTCAAGTTTTGACTGAATGTCATCAGATGAGCTCCCTCAATCCCTTTAGGAGGATCAATATGACAGATGCGTCTCTGTCAGAGCCGGGGATATTGAATTGCGCAGGTAAATGGTATGGAGGGATCACATTCACAGGAAAGAAAAAGCACAAGTGACAAAGTAAGAGGACAGTAATCGCACCCGAGTGCTTAAATGCTAGTCACATAGATGGATGTAAAAGTACCCCACACATCAAAATAGCATAATAAAGCAGAGGTTCTGTGAGCTATGTCTCTATTAACAACAGGGAACAAATTGCAGTCTGCCGGCAAGGAAAATTACAGCCTCTGTCTCATGCCTGCATTGTTTTCTGAATAAACACAATGCAAACTTTACCAAGGTTTTTACCACACCAACTCAATTTACAAATCCTTTCCACAACAGGAGGAAGATATGTTGCAAGGCTGACATATATCAGTGAAACATGTTGTCATGCTATTTAAAGCAAGCTCCACACCAACACCCAGTGGTGAGAAGTCCAGCTGAAAGCCACTATCATGGCAAATCAGTCAGTCCAGGAGAGGGAACAGCGGACGCAGCCAAGCGAGAACTGAGTGTAACAAAACATAACCTCGACGGCACAATGGAGTAAATCCCAGATCATTGTGGAGCGTGAAGTGTCGTCTTTTGGTTCCCCGGCACAGCAGCACAAGTCACACCTGCTTGGAAGGTTGATTTTGAATCTGACACGCATTGCACTCAAACAACTTGTTTCTGGGACATTACCCAATTCAATGGAACACTACAAACATAAGTTGAGTTGGATTTGTTTTTGCTTGTTCAAATTATATTGTGCATCTAACTTGTAACATGCATATTTAGGAGGGTGACAAGTTCTGTCATGTTACAACTACAGGTTTCTGTGTTTTAAGGTGTTTTAACAGCAGACTTTTCTGAAGAATGCCTTTTTTGAGAAAATTTTTTATTATGGTAGAACAGAATTGACAAATGTTTTTTTTTTTTGTTTTTTTTTTTACCTTTGGTCTTCCAATTTTGCTATTTTTGCCCATTCTTACCGACAGAACTGGCATGGGAATTGACCTCAGGTCTGCCCACAAAGACGGAAGTGAGAGGAGGGCTTTCGGTTGGCCAAAAATATGGATTGTGTCTTTTCTTTTGTAGCTGATGTCTTCTTAAATGGTGTATCTGATTTCATCTGCTTGTGCTATCCTGCTATCAATTTTTGTAATCACGTCACCATCTTATCTTCACTTGACAGATTTTTATTAAATCTTCAACATGTCCAGATTGCTATTTGAACAGATGGCTTGTCATCCTCTGACCAAGCTGGACAAACAGATCTTCAACTTGTTGGACAGTCAGTTGGATGTCCTGCTTACCTCAGCAGTCTTTCAGGGGGAAAATGGGAGCTGCTTAAAGGAGACTTGATGGAAGATGAGGGGAACCACCTCCATCACTATTTCCCAGGAGCCCCGCAGCTTTTAGCTGGACATCTTACACTACTGCTTTGTCAGACTTCTGATACACTTCTGCACTCCATTACTGAACTTTGAATGCTAAAATATACACAACTTGGCCTCTGGTGAGTAGGTTAAGCTTTTAGCTTCAAACCAAGTATGTCTCATCTTAGTGTTGGTGCTTATCTACTTTAAAAGAAAAGGATGACTTCAAGAAACAGCCTCATCTCTCCTCTGAAAGTTTAAACCTCCAGAGTTGCACTTTCAGAAAATTTCTGCATTACTCCTCCAGCTTGTCAGTCACATCCTCGTCAACCTTTACTGACATGATCCAGTTATTCCGCTGAAGCCTTAGGAATCCAGGTTTGTCAGCAATGCTGTGCCAGCAGGATATTCAAACGATGCAATGCTACAGTGAACAAAAGCTCCATGGGTCAGTAGATGTCTCTGCTCCATTAACTGCATAAATTTTCAGTTGGTCCACACAGATGAAAAATAACAACAGCTAAAGTAACGGTAAAAGCAATTAAGCACAACTGAGTGCAGAATCATGTCACTGGATTTAACACGCTATTAACCCATAAAGTGTCTGAAAATGATAAATCCAACACATCTTAGGAAAGCATTATAAACTCACAAAAGTCCCGATGTTCTTTTAATTCACACTGTGCTCATCCATCACTTTGTGGTTTGACTCATCTGCACTGTTAACTTATTTGTATTTTGTGACAGCAGCTTCAGTGTTTCTTGTCCTTTCAGCTCCGAGGTAGTCAAGGTAGACAGTCGGTACTGAGTACGGTTCCTCTGCAGGTTTCTTCCTGTTAAATTGGAATGGTTCTTCTCCACTGTCCCCACATGCATACTTAATTAGCAAGGCCGCTACCCTGAGGCTGCCCATAAAAGTTGAATTTTTCATTTGTCCCCTTCGGTTATGTATTTGGATAAATAAAAAAACAAGTTAAGATTAATACATATTTGGCTATAATTTAAAAGATATTCCCTCACAATTAATTTGTAGTTGACATGGCACAAGTCACTGAGTTCAGTTTTAGTCACTCTGTTTGGCCATGTGAAACGAAACAGCTGAACATGAAAATAACTTTTTTTTTTTTGTTGGGAGAAAAGAAAAATGGAATGTGAATGTGAGGTCCAATGTGTACAACTCTTTCATTTAAAAAATGTTTCATTTGAAAGAAAGTTCTTCTTCTTTTGCACTGCAGAGATATTCTAATCTCAGTAAGTTTGAATATATCAAAACTGAAGGGAAAAAAAAGCAGAAAAGCTTTTTGAAGAAATAACCCCAAACCCAGGTCGGAGTGAGATAATATGAGCATCATGTTTTTATAATCAAATTCCCCCCTGCTGTTTGAGTTTCTGCTCATGCACACATTCACAGCTAGCTGTTAAACCTTTAGAACCAGATTTAATGTTGTAAATGCATCAAACGCCCCCCACCAAGGATAATCTTTGTTGTATTTTGAATTTCATACCTTCTTGGACACACTCGGCTACCGTTCATAAATTGAAAGAACTCTTCAATATTCAGGTACAGAATAATTCCAAATCTTGCTCTTGCAATATCCATAGGGGTTGTTGACAAACATGAAAGGGATCCGCATGTATTTATTTTCCTCAGGAAACTCCATTCCTGTCCCACAGCGAAGAGCATCAAAGAATGTGTGCAAAGGGAAATTGGTTATAATGTTTCATTACACTGAGGTAAAATGGTTAATTGTGACTTGGAGATCAATCAGGGCAGGCTAAAGAGAATGGATCAAATTTGGAGACTGTTGAGTCTTCTGGCTTAAACAGAGACAAATCTTTAACCAAGCTTTGAAGAGTTTCCACCTCTAATCAATTTTGATTTTTTCAGTGTATAGTGTTTTTTCTGCTTTTATAATTAGCCGTGGTTTTAAATATGTATTTGTACCTGTAGTTTTAAACCTTTAAATTACTCTATGCTGTACACCAAACAGCAGTTGCAACATTTGAAGACCTAATCCATCACGTTTCCCTCAGCCGATTTAGCAATCGAGCCATTTATGTTCTGGTTTTGAAAGGTAATCCGCTCTGCTTGTGGTGTTGTCTTTGTGATGAATTATTTTTCCTGTGTATATCTACTGCAAATTGTACCCATCTGGACATTTTGCATCAGCAGAACAGTCACAAACTGTGACCACTACTGATAGTAGGCTGCACTTAATGGACGCAGCAGATAGAGTACAGGCCACTAAGAGAGCATTCCATGTTTTACCACTCTGACCTTGCTTCATCCTCTATGCATGAGTTGCAGATCTGTATGACCACATGGTGGAGGCTCATACACAGAGTAATAATAGTGCCAAATCACATATGTTCAAATATTAAATCAGTCTAATTGAGCTTAGTTTGATAGCAGCACACATCTTGGTTAAAAGTAGCAGTTAAAAAAAACACAGCAGAGCCTGCGTGCTTATTATTTGTAAACCCACCGGTACACTGACATTTACTGTTTCTTACTCCACAATGACTCTTGATGGCTGGAGGCCTAATGCAACAGGTGCATTTCTAAGTGAGACCCAATAAGGAAATGTTTGGTTCTTGGATCAGAGCTGAAGAGAAAATGGCAGTGGTATTCCCTGAGAACTCGGCTTTAGATTCTTTGTTTGAAAAAGTGAATTACATGGGGATTTTCAAGACTAAATGTCAACTTCCTACACACGGTAATCATTCTTAGTGAATCATTATATAAGAAGTTGGACTTCAGGGTCTTTGGATGTTTTACTGCCTCACAGATCACCACGGCAACTAGTGGATTGAATAAAAATATGGAGTCAAAGAGGAGCTGAAGAAGATGCATATTTAGGCCATACACTTAGAAATGAACTAGATAGGAAAAATACAACTAGGCAGAGTGTCAGAATAAAATGATTGCTGACAAAGTATCACTCTCTGACAAATACACACACTAAAAAGATAGTACCAGATTGCTGCTAGGAGAAATTTGAAATGGAAGGCAGTTCAGCCAGGTCTGCAGCTTCATGTGGTAGCAAAAGGACAAACCAATTTAACTCAACAATAATGTCATCTGAGCAGCAGCACAGATGAAGGGACGCTCGTAAAAATATTGTTTTACAAAGTTAAAGAGAAGAATAGAAATAAATCAATGTAATTAGAAACAACCTTTCATATTTTTCTGCTAACTGGCTATGGAAACCAAGTGTTTACATACACAGTGAGGAATCAGAAAATGGTTTCTGTTTGCTATACATCACAAAAGACATTAATTTTAGTTATCGTTTGCAGAGAAGCTGTAAAGCCTGAGCAATTCCCACATAAAAAGTATTCAAAGGGAAAACAGAATTCAAATAGCTGCCTTAAACTTTAAGTTCAAAACATGCATTTTCTTTAAAACATATTTTTAACCTCTCTACAAAACTGTGAAGCTCAACAGCTTTTGAACTTTGCTTCTTTGATTTATTGCAAATCCCCCTTTGCCTCTACATTATGTATTTTTAAACATTTAACTTTTAAGGGTTTTACAGCCTTATATTACGTAATTTCTGAAAAATCTGCTTGAGCCTTAAAATAAAATACAACAAATAACATTAAATGAGTTGCTGCCTGAACACATGTTCTTCTGTTTTGGATTTTTAAATGATTTCTTTCCAATTTCCCATATCACAGATCCGTTCACGTGTCTTCAGTCTTTGCAATTGATCTTGTTCTGCATTGGAATTGGAAGCAATATCAACCATTTCTATGAATGAGCTGCATGACTTTTGACATTAAAATACCATTTTGTTTGGAAGGTTTTATTTCAAAGTTCTCCAAGGAGAGGTTTTAAGTTTTAACACAAGTTGACAGCATTTCCTGAGGACTTAGGAAATAAATAATACAAAAATGCTACACCAAAACACACTTACAAACACTGTCTCTTAGGCAATTTACTGTGTAGCTCCCCAAAGGGACTGTAGTCAGAAGTTTGACTCTCTGAATTTCCTTGTCAGTTTGTTAAAAGTGGTTGTAAGCAGACCAAAGACCTTAATCCTTTTAGAGGACCTACATCCCAGTGTTAAGAACAACTGTATTCTTAGCTTTTTATATTCCTTTTCTCCATTTGGTTGCTAAAACTTAGCAATGATTTATTCAAATGATTGTTTATTTTCTTTTAAATAACTTATAATAGAACAGAGTAAAACGTGTTTCACTCTGTTTTGAAGAACATGAGCAGTAAATCCTGTTTTCTCTGCTCCATGTTGTCAATAGTTGTTTAGTTGACAAAGGTGCTAATATACTGATGTATATGTAGGTAATCAGAGAATTTAAGGATATAGCTATAATTGTAATAGCTTATTTAGAGTGAACTTTGGTTTTATTTATTTTTTCATGTGCTCTGTCAGAGATGGTTTATAGGTCCGTGGGTTACGGAAGTAAGGTGACAATCTGTAATTCAGTGGAATACTTTGTCAATTGACTCATGCAGACTTTTTTTTTTTATTCTCACACTCATTAAAAGCTTTGCTTTCCATCACAGCAAGCAATGCACCCTGCCTACTGAGCCAAGGACTTGATTTCAACACTGAAACAACACTTGGACCTTTTTAGACATGAGTCAGAGAGCCGTCTATTTGTAGTGGTGATTTAGACCTGTATTTTTTTATATAGTAGAACTGCCTGGTTTAATAATGGTTTGAGATCAGAGGTAAAATAAAAAAGAAAATTATAAGGTTCACAAAACAATTTATAAATAATACCAAATGAAGCCATGAAGCAAATGCACTCAATGAGATTTTTGTTTAACTTAGAAATATCAAATAATGTCATCTTTATTATTTGCTTTAGATACTTGTATATATATATTTTTTAACCATACTGATGGATGACAAAACCCATTTTTAGCTAAAGTGTGAAACTTTTGGCCGGTACAAGGTGGAAAAGCCTGATTTGTAATTTCCAAGCAGAACAATATCACACACTAAAACATATGTAGAAAAATGCTTCATTTTTACATTGTAAAAACTTTATTTTACATTGTAAAAACGTAATGTCCTCACAGAACAGGAGGGCCAATACTTGTGAAAAGTCCCACACTTCTGATTTTTTTTGCACAGTTAGTTAAGAACTGGTTCAGCAATCAAGTAGTCATGAAAAAAAACACATAATGCAAGATGAGTTTATTTGGTATTAATAAACTAATGTGATCAAAACTAATAAAATAACTTGTATAGAAAGTTTTTGGACCAAAGTGTACGATAATGAGTATTCCATTAGATAGCTTAGCCTGCAGCTGAGCAAAGTCCACATTTATGCTTCTTAAACAAATCTAGAAGCTCTTCTAGATGTTGAAAGAGCAGTTTCAATCCAGACATCTTTTAAGCTAAACCTGGAAGTAGAAGAATTACTGCTGTTACAAAAATACAATTAATAACTTTGTTTAAAAAGCATCTTTTATCCACAAGACCAAAGCTATGATGGTAAACTTTTCACTGGATCATAAGATGAGTTTGAGACAAATCATCGCAGACAGGTCTGTTCTCAGCCATCATATAATAGAGCCATATCCAATGAACTGTGACGGTTAGGTGAGATGGCATGAAACGAGTCTGTCACTTGAAAATTTCTCTTCTGCTATACACATGAAAAATGCATCATAGTTTAAAATCCATTTCCCAAAAAGAAATCAGGGATGTTTTCTGTAATGCAACAAAAAAAACTATTTTATGAATTGATAAGAAATCTAACTTAAGAGACGAGGTGAGGAAGTTGTATCAGTGGTATTGTGAAGAAAAACAGGAAGCAAAGATTTATGAATAATGTTATACAAAGTCACACTTAACAGAACTTGCTACAGCAAAGAACAGAAAGCTTCTTGTGGAGCAGCTTTCCTCTTAGGGTGGGCCCAACTTCTAAGTCATCTGCAATCAAATCATGGGTAGTTAGAATCAGTGCTCCTCTCCGCCAGCTCCCTGATTGTCCTTTTGGTTGAAGTAATTGAGCTGTCATTCAGTATATCTTAATTGTGTGCCTCAGAAAACCTGGAGCATTTTCCCAATTGTCTGCAATACTTCAACATTTTGGTAAAGTCCTAAAGTCCTTTAATGCTTTTGTGCTCTCTTGGAATACCTACCTACATGAAATGAGATGCTGCACCTACATACAAGCAGAATCTATCTGATCTGTTCAGTGATCCACCTTGAGGAGTTGCTATCAATCAAGGGACAACACAAACTAATACTTAATGATATATGTGCTACAGCCTTCATACCATTAATCTAACTACCAAGTAGCTACTATCTCCTACAGGTAACTCTCTCTAATGGATCCACTGTCAGCCACCCTGGGACTTCCTGACCAATCGAGCCAAGCAATCCCTGCACTTCCTATTTCGTCATCTTCTCCAAACATCAGTGCTCTTAAGCCTCCATCACTAGTTGCCATCCTTCAATATCGGCCCAGTAAGTGTATCTGTCATCATCTAGGTTTTTGGTGTCACCTGAAGAGAGCTTCGAACAGTAGATGGAGAACTTTTGCAAGGCAGAGCAGATAAATGTTGCAAAGTTAAGATTATATGATGCTGACAATGAAGACTTGATGCTGAAATTAGTTAAAAATGTACTTTTACAAATAATTGAGGCAATTATGTTATTAGGTTGTCTGATGATTGTTTATTACTCAAATTGCACAACAAAGGTGTGAAGTAAAAAAATTTTTTTTAACAGTATACACTTTTGAGAGCACCTGTATATTGGGAACAATTTTTTAAAACCTTCACAATGATTTTCAAACTTTCTTTGTATGTCACATGGCCTTGAAGGCTATGGGGTTGAGGTGTTTAAATTCAGACTTTGTACGATAAAATAAAAGACAACTGAAGAACATTTTGAGGCAAAGCTCGCAGCACGGCCTGCAGTGCAGCATGGCTGAGGCTGGCTTGTCAGGTGCTGAAATGCCCTTGTCACATTAAGTGGCAGATCTCAGGACACTTAGCATTCCTACCCAGTCCCCTGGCAGGTGCTTGGTGTTTTTTAATGACATTGTCTGCTTCCTGTCAAGTCAGCTGGAGGCTGATATGAAGAAAGTCACCCATGGAAAGATGGTGGACAGTAAAATGTCACAAAGGGCACTAAAGGAGCCCTGTTGGATTTTTGGCTTTCATGAGTGTGTCACTCTTGTGTGGGAGAATCGGTGCTGAAGCACACTGTGATGTTTAAACTCATCCATGTAGAAGGTTGAGCATTCAATGTGTCCTTTAAAATGGGCTCAGTTGAATTTTCATTGGGTTTCTGAACATGGCATTCACTAAACACAATTATTCCCTTTTCTTTGGTGTAAGGGAAGAAAACATTCAAATTGAAGTTTATTTAGGCTTAACATTTGACAAGAAAAACAAAATAGGATGATTCATGTGTGTGCTGAAAGATGCATGCTTATGTTTGTACTTCACAGTTTAGCTGTGCGGTGCTTGCTTAAGTTCCAGCCGGCTTAATCCTCAATTCTTACAGATGTGCTCCCCTCAGGCAGTTGTCTTCCCTTTCTCTATGATTTCTTTTTCTCTTTAATTTCCTCTTGCTGGTCACTTTTCACAGAGAATTTTCTACAGGCTTGGAAAAAAACTTGCCAAGGTAAAGCAGAAATCTGAGTGGCATGGACTGGAGAGTGTTTCTGGTAGACTACAAGAAGTGAGAGAGAGAGGGCCGGGTATTAAGAATGTCTTATATAAAAGAGCTGACACATCTGATTGTATTCAGAGTTCTTTGCAAGGTGAGTGTATTTTCCCTCCAAGGCTGCAACTACTAATACCTGTGCTAAAGTAGTAGTGGCTCCACAGTTGTAAAGCTGTAATGTGTGTTTGATTTTTACTATTCTTTAAAATCATTTTTAATTTAACATCAACAACATATTTTGGCTTGTTTCAGAGTAGTTTTCCTTTGCTATATTTTACAGCACAGTCCAATCTATAAACTTTGAGAGTAAAACTGCTAAAGGTGCTACTTAGTTGTGTTAGCTTCTCAAGTCACACATTTTGAATTCAATTTTTACTTGTTACTGGATATTCATAACTGTAATAATTGCTGAGAGTAATTATTAATAAAAAACAATTTTAGAACAAAATTATTAAGTTCAGCCTAAGTGATTGTTTATAAATACCTGCCTGGCAAAACTTAGGTTTTAAAATAATAGATGAATGCATAAGTCCGGCATTGGCATTATCTGAACAGCAATACACTAAATGGGTGTATGGAACAAAACGCAGCCAAATTTTCTCAACACAGATTGCACAGCTGTGCGGTCCGAGTGTCTTTTTTTTTCTGTAAAATTAGCCATTTAACCAGAATGGAGAATTGTTATGCCTTCTGAATCATATTCTATATTATCTTATTGTAGAAAATCTGAAGGGAGATTGCACAATTTAACTGAAAGATTGAGGAAAGCAATTAGAAAGCATCAGAACTGCACTAAAACCACTGTGAACAGCCATTAGGGCTCCGGCTGTGCTTGAAAAAACATGTCCTAGTGGCTAATAATGTGTGTAATCAATACAATCTAAAGAAATGTTGGGTTCAACACTAATCTATATGGAAATGTTTGATTTAAAATGACTGCATATGGGAAAGTCCAATTAACATGTCATTTTTGATAATATGTTGGTTATGTTTTACCCTTTTTTTTTTTTGGTTCCTCTCACTTTCTGAAAATATAACAGTTTCTAACAAAGTTGTCTTCTCTCTAAATAAAAATAAAACAATCGTATCAGATTAACCAAGGCATCAATACATAATTAAACCAGATGGTTTAAAGTCAAGAAAACACGGGATTGTCTTCTGTCAGTGTGGCCTGTCGACTTTGTTGCCAAATACAATCTTGATTTATTAAGTTGGTCACACAATAAGAAAACCAGCTTGAGAAAAAGAAAAACTGCCCTGGCACATGTAGGCAACCAACTTCTCCATATGTCATACCTGAAATGCCAAGGCAGAACACCTGGGGAACAAAACAAAGCAAACAAAAAAAACAACAGAAAAACAGAGGCTGCTTTATCTTCCCGTTGTTTATTTGAAAATCACAAGCCACGCCATTAAAATAGGTCAATGCACCGCTTACAGCTGATGAACATCCCCTGAATCCATAAATAGCATTTCTGACTCAGTTCTTTAACACAGTTATTCCCAAGTTGGTATTAAAAAATCTTTTGCTCTGAAAGCTGTGTTTTATTCTTGTTTCCAGCTGCATTTGTAAATGAGAGATCAAATGATTACTTGATAGTCTAAGATGGTGATTTTTAGACCTGTATTGCAGGGATGCAGGTATAAATAATATTGATATGGTTAAATTGCCTCCATAAACTACAATCATTCATAACTCACAAATTGAACAGGAAGATAATGAAATGATTGATGAATGAGACGTTCATATTGACTGCAGTCACTTGGCTCTTCAGTTGGTGGAAAAGCCAACGGTATTCGCGGTTTAGTATTTATGGTTCACTCATTTGTGGGTTTTTATGTGGAAGAACGCGCCAAAGCATTTCCAGAAAATTTGTCTACATCTAAAATACTCAAATCAAGCATGGAATGAACAAGAACATGCTGTTGTTGTAAATCAGAGAATTGTCTCTAATGTTTAAATGCTTCAAGTTGCTTTTTCCCATCAAGCAATGCAAATTACCTCTGGCAGAAAATAATTTGCAAAGACTTTACAACCAAAAATTCAATCAATGAAAATGAAAATTCTCTGGTTTGTAACCCTCCATTATCTTCCCACTTAAAGGTTCTATATCTTGGGGTTTGATTCGGTGTATAAAATCAAAATCCTCAGGCAAAACTGAAATCCAATCCTTAGCTTCATTTATATATTAATCAGCTCATTATTAATCCTCTTTAATTAAAAATTACATTAATTATTCCCCAGATATCTTCTAATTTTTAGGTAATCAGGCTACATGAAATTAAATTATTATTTGGCCTTGATGCAACATTTGCCAAGGGCAAAGGAAGGGAAAAGAAGTTGGAGTAACAAATTAAGATGTACTCATCATAAAGTCTTTGTTTTAAACCAGAATCATCAATATATCAATTGTTTTACTGCTGACACATGCAGCAGAGCATTATTCTTTTCTGTCAAATATGTATTTAACATATATTTGCCTTTTTTATTCAGGGGTAAATGTATCCCGTCTCATTTAGTCATCAAAGATGTCAAGGACATTTGATTCACTTTGCATCCAAATTTTTGAAGCAAAATTTCCATAAAGGGAAATGTAAGACATTAAACAATGGTTAGAATGATTTTTTGTTTCTATTTTCATTTCAGATTCATGTTTTTACAATTCCTTTTTGTATCAGACAAGCTCAGTGGAGACCAAAGGATTGTTTTCAGAGGTGAAAAAAGGACAAGTTAGTATTTGAGACACAGTTTGTGAATGAGTAATCAAGAATATAACGGAACCATCTGTGCAAACAAGACTTTCTTTTAAATCTAAGGAAATCTGAAAGCCATGCTGCAAGCTGTTGTCTTTTCCCCAGGAGAAATTCCACCTACTCGTATTTTTTATTACTGTGGCCATCTTATAGTGACTAATAACCATAAAATACAATATGTTATACATATAAAATGCACTCTCAATCTCCTTTAGTCTTTTTCTTTATGAAATTTATGTGTGAGACACAAACAATCATGCATGCATTCTTTTCATATACACTTTTCATTACTGCTGTTTTTTTCCAAATCAAATATCAGACGAGTTACATAACATTTAGACTTCCAGACTTGTTTCTCAAAACTTCCCCAGTTCTTCTTTTATATGGTTGTTTGTGTCGTATTTGGACAATAGATGCCGAATATGTTAACAGATGCAGGTGTTTAGGCTGCAGCTGCTAACTGATTGCTATGGTAATGTTCAATCAAACTGAATGAGATAAATGATAATGATTCACATAATGTGGCTGTCAGACTGCATTAGGATATTTAGAGATAAAATATTTTGATCATTTTGGGGGTTTGTGAAAAGCTGATTAAAAATGTGTTGTTTAAAGTTGGATCATGATTAACATTATGTGCATAAGTAAGGTTTTTTTTTATAACAAAAATCCCATCATTTCTTTATTCAAAGTTACGGTTATTAAGGATTCATGATGAATGGATGCATGATTGGATGGGCAAGCAATTTTTAAACAAAGTCTACATTTTTTTCAATAAATATACTTTTTTCAAACTAAAATTTCAAAAATTCAGTGCTTTTCCTTTATGTGCTTCTATTTTGCCACATATTTTCCCCTAATGTATAGCATTTATTTACGCCATAATAAACCTGACAACATTGATTACAGTGTTTATCTGAGTATTGAAATACAAATTATTTTCTTTAGTGTACATATATACTTCTGCACCATAGAGGAAAAAAAAGCAACTATTATGTGAACATCCAAAGAGGTCAAAATATGGTATTTTAACGATGTGCTTTAAAATCTAGGTGAAATGATTTGGTCAAAGCCTCAAACGCAGTAAACCAAAAACATTTATTTTTATTCCTACCAGTTTTACCACTGTGAGCCACTGCACATTTTTTATTTCTATGTACATCTCCTGCAGTGCTACAACTTCAAGATACACTCAAAATCAAACGCCATTTATGCTTCCTAATCTCAGGTATTACCACATGCAAAATATTTAACTGGCAATTTATGTTCTGCCCTCTTATATTTCCCTCATTTAAAATTTGGTCACAAATAGAGTTTAATATTCAAGGATCCCTCTGACAGTGTAAAATCTTCTTTGGTGTCTCACATTGAGCTGATCTTGAAGTAATAATAAAGTGAGCAAAACATGTTCCATAAGGCTTTGGGGTTTTTGTCAGTCTGTTGCTCATAACATCACATGAGTCTGCAACATGATTTCTGCATGAGTAGAATGTACAGTTGTAAATGAAAAAAGATATTAAATGTCACAAAAAAGTTCAAAATATTTCGCTGCTCAATTTTAAAAATGAAACTCCTCCATTATTCATTACACAGTAAAATATCCTTGGCCTCTTTCACAGATGTAGAAGGTAAAGTACATAAATGAATACATGAAAAATTCAAACCTATGAACATTTAATCCCAAATGGGAAATTTTCATTTCATAACGTCCGAGAAGTTTTATATTTGAAACATGCTGAGCTCTCTAAAAAGGCAGCCTCATATTAGGATGACAGAGAAGAACTGAAGAGTTTCCTTTTATGCATAATCTGTGAAGATGTCTGTCTAGACGAAAGCACTTTGAACTCTAAAAAGATCACTCGGGACGATGTTAGCCGTACACTGGCTGCACAAATGAAACATTAAGGAGCTAACTTCAACCCAGTCTCAGTGGTAAGAAGGTTTCAGCCTTACCCACCGGGTCACCACAATCTAAGATATTTATTTATTGATTAGTATATGCTGTTTAATGAAATCTGACGCTTGATTTAGAAGTCAAGAGCCTCTATAACTTTCTGCTCTGGCCAGATGGGCACTTGGGAGCAGTAATGTGTAAATGAATATCGTCAAGAAGATGCTGATATCTCCTGTCAGAAACTTTTTGTTCAAAGGTACAGATCTGGATTGAAGGGGTTTCTAGGTTAAAGTTCGTAAGGACAAAATCCCTTTTTGTGTAATCTGTCAGGGTGCCGGGGGAAAAAAAAAAAAAAAAAAGGATTTCAGCCTTCAACACACACAAACAAACCAGCTGAGGTAAAAGAGACGGGTATAATGCATAACTAAGATATACAAATACCAGTATTAAATATGTATTTCATTTAAGAACTTTATCATTTACTTGATCGAGAAAAATTTTAAATAAAACCATGATTGTGTTCTGTTTGTTGTAAACCTAAAGACCTTTTAGCCTGTTTCCCGAAAGTATTTTGTAATTCACAAAACTAATACAAGTATTTCCAGTGAAAATAAGTTTTTATATTCAGAAAGCAATATTTGGCTTAAAAAAAAGGGTTTGGCGAAAAGATTGCATTTTATAATTGCAGCATCTTCTAATTTACCAAAAGGTTTCAGTATTCAGGCTCAAGAATATCTTTTCTGCATGAAGTTTAAAACCTTTGCTCCTATCACTGTGACCAAGCATATCCCAATGACGGCGTGGGAATTCTTCAATTGCAAAGGGCTGGTTGGATGGAATATTTAGTAATATAATCCCTTTCGAATCTCATGCATTAATAACCAGCCTATAGAAGCTTTTAACTTCCTAACTGAGAGAAGAATAGTTTTGAAAGGAGGAAGAACACCGACAAGATTTGCAGTGCAAGAGAGCTGAAGACACTAATTTATTCTTCATCTTTAATTAAAAAAGAAATTATAAACATAAAACACCCCATCATTACACATATGCAAATGTGTTGGAATGTAGCATTAAAACAGAATTAAACAGAGTAAAATGTTGAAAATCTAGTGTTGTAGTCAGTATGAACCAAAATGGAAAAATTGCACTCTTGTGATCTTTTAAACCGCAACCTTCATGAACTAAACATGTCTTGATATATTTTCTCACTTCCATGAGGTTCTTATTGTTTTCCACTATTTAATGAGGTGTTTTGGACACAATCTTGCCTCCGAGGGCATAAAAATTGCACCAATCACATTTGCATGACGTGTAGATAGCTGAGCCAGAGCTGCATGTGCATCATCACAGGGATTTCTTTGTCTGTATAGGCAGAAGTTGGAGTTTCTTTCACTGTTCTCTTAGTTCAAATATTTTTTGGGTGCAAAATATAATGAATAGAGAGAGATATCACAAAAACTCTAGACAGGACTGTTGTTAGATATTTGTTTGCTGTAAGCACAAAATGTTTTGCAGAGCCCCCTGAAAGGGGAATGACCAATAAGTCACTATTTTTCAGTACATTTTTCTTAATTAAGGCTCACAAAACAATAAATTTTAAGTGGGATTAAATTAAGGAAACAACTGAAGTACAAATAAATATAACAATGGGGCGTGTCATACATGAGTCCTCTATAAAGTTATACTAGATAAAGAATTATTTTTGCGCTGTTTTCTCATGTATTTGTTTGTTCACCATAGGACACCAGAGGAAACATGAAAGCAAGAAAGCAGAAGTAAATCTTTCGTCCAGGATGGAACTACGAGGCACAAAGGTCACAGGAGGTAACAGCAGAGTAAACAGTTTTCTTTGTTAGAGACAATTAATGAGCAAGCCAGTTTAACACAAGCAGTAAGCTGACCATCTGGTGTCTGCCCCAGGAAACTTGCTCCTCTAAATTCTGCTCCTTGAATGTGATGAGCACGAGCTGGAGGCTTCTCCAGCCGGTCACACCTTATGGAGGAGGAAGGTAGAAGAAACGCAGACACACATACCCACAATCTAGCGCACAATCTTGTGGATGCAACATGCTGTTGCTTTTGTAATTATTGTGTTTTTTTTAAACATGTTTTTGAAAAATGTTTTAAAAAAATAAACTGGTATCGATGGAGGTAGGAGTTCATCTCATCGTGGTAATCAGTTTGAGTCCCTTCCCTATCTATTTCTGTCCATTTCGATTATTGCGTCCTTGGGCATGAGACTTTTCCCACCTTGCTTTCTGGTGGTGGTCAGAAGATAAACCAGTAGCTTTCCATTATCAGTGTGTGGGTGAATAGGACTAACTGATTTTTGGGATCTTTGAGCATCCAGAAAAGCATCGTCTAGGTCTAATATAGCTTTATTTATTTGTTCAAAGCCATTTAGTGTTGCTTTAAACGTGAGTGCAAGTGAGTCTTTGCTGGGTTTTTTTTTCTGTCTACAACAGTAAAATAATTTCTGAGTTTCTTCCTGTTTCTGTCCCTTCTAGCTATGTGACGCACCAGCTCCTCTGAGTACTCGTAAACAGCGCACAAACACCACAGAGTAGGAGGAAAGATGAACAGGAGGGAGAAAAAGAAAGTGTGAGCATTATCCCGTTGACTCTTCCTTTTTTCTGGCAAATTTGAGATTAAGTCCAAATCAAACAGACAGCTGGAAGGTGGGAGAATGAGACGCCATGTGGGAGAGTGGAAGAGATTCACCTTTTTCTGAAGCACATTTGTTACTTTTTCATTGCTTAGATCTATTAACAGGCTTAATCCATCTAATTCTACCGGCAACAGTTGTTGCCACACATTTTTTCTAACTTCTGAAAGCTCTTGAAGAATTGTTTTGACTTTTGGCAGCTAATTGAAGTTTTAAAATAAAATAATTATGTGCCTACTCTAAGCAATATCAATTTCATGTATCTCTTTACTTCCTGCCTGCAATGCTGGAGGTAAATGTCTGTCACAAACCTGTAAAATATTTTATTCATTCATCTTTTGATCATAAGAAGAATGAATGTAAGCATGGCATCAATTTTTGCTGCTATCATAATACATAGACAGCACTATGCTATGTGTCCACAGCTTTGCTGTTTATTCTATATGCCTTGCTGTTCTCACACAGCTTAAAACTAGCAGATATTTTAGATCTTCTAGTCCTGAAGGAACCTCAAAATGATGTCTTCTACATCCCACAGTTGAAACCCTCCCTCATTTTACCCCCCCAAAAGGTGATCCTCTCCACAAAGTGTGGCCTATGCACTGAATGGCTGTTACAAGATGATGTCACGCCTGAAACTAGTTTGGGACGGGGACAAGCTGTTCTGCTTTGTCTGGTGGAACAGGGAGAATTTCCTCCCGGATGCACATTTGTTCACACTAAAATTTTCACCTGACTTTGCCTCATTGATGAAATGACCGAATGAGGTCAAAGGTCACTTGGCACATGACATTTGCGACATGTGGCATTAAATCCTTATGTATCTAAAATCTTTCTGAACATTCTTGTAACCATTCTTTGTTATAATAGGTTGTGCATGTCATGATTTTTCTTATTTTATTTTACATAAAATAAGAATAATAATTATTTGTGTAATTTCCCAATTGTTGCCCAGTATAAAACCTACGTTTTCACCAACATAACCAACATAAAATGTAAGATTTCATAAATATAATGTGTTAGGTAGGTCCAAGGATTGAAATGCATGCAATTATTTTGCAGGAAAAAATTTGGGATTAAACAGGTTTACTTTTGTATTTTGTTATTACAGTTAGTACAATTGCAGTGATTTTTTTTTATGTTTTTTTGCAAGTGAAATGATTTTATGCCCCCATTTTTTGGTGTCCCCACGGTCCCGTGGTCCCCAGAGCCAGGCTCCTTCTGGTAAAGAGACACACTCTTTACCTCACTAAAGATGTCAGACGACTGGGCTTTGCCTACTCCTTCTAAGACCCTGCAATAGTGTTTCATCTGTGTGAGTACCAGCCTCAGAGTTTCCATAGTTCTCCAGTCTGAAGTTATTTTGATGACTTTATAAAGAAGCAAAACCGAGAATAGGTTCAAGGCAATATGATAAAAACAAAATACAAAAGGCTTTGAATAAGGCACCTCTCTTCATCTGAAATAAAAGTTAAGTCACATCAGATGACTAAGATAGAAGGCATGTGGTTGAAGACTTATGAGGAAAGTTTTTGTTGGAAAAGCTGCCCCTTTATATATGTAATTCTGATGTTTTGTTATAGTTCAAGGGTTTTTTTTTTTTTAGTTTGTGAAACCAACCCTGACTATCTGAGCAAAGTTACATAAACACATTTCTTAGAAGAAGCACATTGTTCTCTTAGGCTTGTTAATACTTCAGAAAGCAGGCTCTCAAAAATGTACGACTATGATTTCTAAATCCTTATTTGCCATTTCAAGGTACATGATGTGTAATTAATGTGCTAACAAACAACATTCTGTTTGAGGGTAAGCACATTGTTTGGGTTCAGTGAATTCCTAAAGTTAGTTCTTAATTCTTCCTTCCAGGATCAGTAACTTTTAAGTAAGCTATAAAGCTATTATGAATTCATCAACACAGCCTCCCCTTAACATAAGAAAAGACGGCAATCCCAATTTACTTTAAAAGGCATTTGTACATTAGACTGGGTTTATTAGGTAATTTATCTATAAATCTGATTTATCATGGTCTCTCTGTGCAAGAATTGTCAAATTGCAAATTAATTACTCAGAATTCATACAATGTAATTGTTTTAGAATCTGTCATTCACGGTTGAAGAATATCTATGATAAAAATCAAAGATTTCTACATGGTGGTAAAAACAGCTACCGGTAAATCGCCAGTGTATCAAATATTTGCTCTTCCCACCATACATCTCAAGAAATAGATTTTACTGAAGGACAAAAATGAATGTGAGCTTCACAACTTCACACAGGCGAGAATTGATAATGAAATTAGAACGGCAGTGCAAAACACATAGCTCAATACACTGCAAACTTAATTATTCTTACTTAAATTAGTCTGCATTTCCAGGATGCCAAATGTTCAAACAAGGAGCTGCCATCAAAGGAAACTTTGAGCCAGTTAATTGAAAAGTGACTTGCTCACTTTTCCTTTTTACATCTTTTTCATAAAATCCACTTTTTCACTTGTAAGGACTGGATGTATTCATGCAGTCTAGTTCATTTGAGGACACCAAGAATATAAGGTCAGAAATGACCAGCAGGAATAAATGCATATCATTTCTGAAAAGTGGTAGTGATGTATTTCACTCTACAAAGCAACCGAGCAAAGCAGCATATGGCCGTCAAATGCCAGCGGTGACTTAAAAATAAAGGCAGAAAAAATGCATTCTAGTTTTGGATCCAGTGAACGGCTTGGGAATAACTTTGCGTTTACATGTAGCACTTGTTGTGGTCCAGAAAGGCTCAAGAAAGGCATGTTCACCAGGGGCCTTTGTGGTGGATAAAACAAAAATATGTACATGCATCTAAGCTCAGAATATTTATCCAGCCTGAATCAAATAAAAGCTGCAATAATGCACAGCTATATTATTATTTATTTTACGTAATTACTGGTTGGGTGAAGTCCTTAATTATGAACTAATTTTGTTCGCCCTTTCAAATCATAACAGAAACTACCCATATGACCCTGATTTAAAAAAAAAAAAAAAAAAACTTGCATAACCTTGGTTTTATTTCTATTTATTACTCCAATTTCCATGGCAGCTTTAAGTTTTTGACACTTAATTTTCTTAAATCATAAAGATGCGATTTTTAATGATGAAAAAAACTTTACGCTCCAGAAAATTCTTGGGCTCTCTTGTATGAACTGAATATCTGCCATGAACTCTAAAAGTAAAGTCTGTAATTGGTAAAATTATGTTTGTGACCAGCTTTATGTAATGGGATCCCTTCGTCTGTTTTCATTTTATCTGGGAACCTGCCTGTTTTTAATGTTGAATTAAACATAAATGTTGGTTACATAGTATCCCTAACCAATGGGCAGATAGTCTGTCAATAGCTGATAGACTATAATCCACCCATCCAACCCTGCACTACACCTCATTATTGTGTCTTCTTCCTTAAGGTTTATTCAAATATTATCTGCCTATTCACTCTGCTTCTATATTTATTGTGGTGACATAGTCAGAGTGTCTATACAGACACCATCTTGCTGTTAGCGACCTTATGTATGAGGCTCCTTTGAACATTAAGAACCACGCCTCCTCAGTTTTCAGAGTCTATATTCATGCGATTTAATTAATATCCATCCAGTTCAATATCTGTCACCTTATAGCTGTCATCTGCCTTAAGCAGATTCTGCAAAAAAAACATTGTTGTGCTGTGAGATTTTCCGACTCAAGGTGTTATCATAAGTGAATAAGATTTACAGAATTTTTTACATCACTGGCCTCCAGACGGTGTCGGTGCACATAAATCTCAGTCCTGTTCAGACAGTATATGTGGGACCCTTCTAAATTCAGGCCTTCTTGAGGGCCATCTCCCAACAGCACAGAAGAGTTAATCTAACTAGGAATAGAAACAAGAAAGAGTGCAGTGTATGGGGTAATGTATCAAAACAAATATTCAAGCGTGCAGTTGCACCAGCCAAAGCAAAGAGGCAGCTTATTCTTCAGAGATATGTTGCGGCCTTTGATTTGGATCCTTTCGGGGAAAAGATTCAGACTTCAATAGGATAATGATCCCTAAAGCCCTTTAAAGTTTTTACACAACTTGATGCAGACCAGAAATAATAAAAAAAAAAAAAGCAGTGCTGGCTGTCACAGACATTTCCTGCATTGCTTGAAGCAAACTGGAATTTGTAGAATGAAAAAGCAAACCAGTCTTATTTTCTCTCATAAAAGATATACCAAGAGTAGGTTCAAACTTGTGGAGTATATCTATCAATGCAATGAGAAAAGAAATGTATTATGCTGCACGTAAGCTCAGTGTGAACGAATCCACGGTTCGGCGTTGGAGACGGAGGGCAGATTTATTAAAAGCTTATAGCCTGGTGAATTTTTTTAAAAAGTAGTATTTCTAATCTCCAGAATTATTAACTTCTCATGTTGCTGTTGAGATGCTGCTGAAACAAATCTACTTTTAAAGCAAAAATAGATTTGTGATTTGTAATAATATGTTTTATTCCAGTAAGGACATTCTAAGGAAGGTCTTGTCACTGTTGTATTCAAAATGTTACATGAATGCATGAGATTCAACAGATTTCTTTGTTTTTTTTTTTTGTAAAGCCAATTCTTTGTCTTTTTCTTTTACGGAAGACTGCACAGCTCAAAACCACACACTGAGACACAATAGAACTTACCAAAATTAATCCTCTGGCTGTCGAAAGTGTAATAAAGTTTCCAACAGTGTTTGCTTTGTTGTTCTGTGGTGGTGAGCAGTTCAGTTCATTAGCTTTATCTCAGCAAAATTTGCCCACCGTGCAGCGGCGCAGGAAAATCAAGCCTTGAATCCATTGGAGTTTGGCTTGGCAGGATCTGGCTGCTCATTAATTATGCTTTGTAATGAGTATTCCTGATGAACTGTGTTATTACACTGGTGAAATGATGGCTCCTTGTTACGTGGCAACAAAGAAATGTCAGATCCAGTCTTTCCCAAATGTCACTGGATGGAACGTTTAATCAAGCTGTCAAGGTTTTAAAAATGCTTTTTTTTTTTTTCTTTCTCCTTGAAACGTAGAAGCACTGGGAATATCTATTAGGTCCTTAATTGATTACAAACTCAGTCTGTGTCACATCTCAGTCCTTCAACTTATTTTCTCTCAGTGCTCTTTTTCCCTTTGGCTTTTTGGTGTGCAGTCAATGGGTCAGAACGTGCATGGCTGCAGCTTGTTTTAGAAAGGGTGAAAAGGAATAATAATAAGGCTGAGCCCTGACTTCACAAGGTCGCACAAAATGAGGTAGCAAGGGTTCAAATGTTTGTTTTTTTTTAAACAAATATATGAAACTACCACATTCTCAAACAGTGAAAAAGGCAAAGATTCATATCTTAGATCTTACACTTTTGGCCCTCATGCAGTCAGCATGTGTCCCTCTTCCTAGCAAAATGAGAGTGAGGTAAGAGGAAAATGAAGGAAGAAAAGAGCAAAGGACATAGAAACACAGTAGAAGGGGAAATGAAGGAATGAAATTATGAAAGCTTCACAAGAACAGAACTAATTATTTATCATGCTTGTCCCAAGTTTCCAGTTCACAAAACAAATCTACTTGAATCCTATCTGAGACCTTTCTAGGAATTTGTCTCAGTCCTAAGTATAGCCGAACATCTTTGTCTTTCTGACCTAAGACTGGCTGCAATAATTTATTAACCTGAACACTTCCCCTCCCAAAAAAAGAAAACACTAAAAACTAACTCAGAATGCAATTTTTATAATAGATTTTATAAAAGTTAGCAACATTTCTCCTGTTACCTTATGTGTCAGGTCACCAACACTTCACAGTTTGATAAAAGAGAAAATATTTCATTTAGGGGTTTAAGTTTCATAACACAATGCTGAAAATATTATGTCGGTGTCTCTGTGTGTACATGTTCTCAACCTTCAGAAGCAGACAGGAAGTTTAGGGTGTGAATGGCAATTACAAATTTTGGTAACCCTATAAAGACAATGTGAAGATGTTGTGCTTATTTGAAACTTTTATTTAGAATATGGCTGCAAGAAGATTATACCAACAAGATAATCTTGTTTGGGAATATAATTATTGTGTAGGTGTCCTTAATGTGAAAAAATATTTAATATGTAAGTTTCTCTAGTACTAAGATATATGCTACTAGTTTTTGAAGGAGAAACGGGCTCCATAAAAATAAAGTGCGGACACTCTGCAATTGACATCTGTTCATGAAGTATTTTGTGTTTTTCTTTACCAAGTTGAACAGTTGGGGAAAGGACGCTTCTGGATAAAGTGATCCCTCTGTTTTGCTCACCAAAACTCTTCTCTTAAATCCTCCTTATGTGGTTGTGGTTACCTTCTTTATGCCTGCATAACTTTTTCAGTTTGCATTTCTATCCCTTTCTCATAGACTATGAGTGGCTCATGTACACAAGAGCAATCTTTCTTAAATTCACTTCTTTTCTTCACAGTTGCCAAGCAACCGGTATTAGTTTCTGCTCTTCATTTAGGTTTGTCTTTACTCAATTTTCCAACAATGTTTTTGTCATTTCAGAAATTGTGATTTTCACTCTCTCCCTGACAACTCTGGCTTATGAACAGGATGTCAATGATAGATATACATCTATCATGTATATACCGGTACGCTTATACCTGCAGGGTCGCTGGAGGGTCAGGTGGCTATAACAAATTGCTATTGGGCTAGAAGAGGGATACACCCTGGACAAGTCGTCATTCCATCACAGACGTAGTACAGACCTGAACAAGTTCAGAGTAACCATTTAAAACCATTTTTAGACCAGAAGTAAGCTGGAGGACCTTGTGAGAACCATACACGCACAAAGCAAGCATGCAAACTCCATTCAGAAAGAAAGAAATCAAAATGTTGACTAGAGCTCCACTGTGCATCCCTCAACAGCATTTGATTGTTTATATATAAAAATAAAGCCCATGTAAAACTAAAGTCATAATAAATAGATTTTTGTTATACTTTTTATATCCATTTGTAGCATGATCTTTTGAGGCTAAATTCTACACAATTGTTTGAAATTTGCACAATCTCTTTACATTATCTAGTTAGAAAAAAAAACATTTTTTTTCCAAACCATCCAAATCAACTTGATAAAGAAGCACAGTCTAACAGTGACTATCTTAAAGAAAATATGACTGGCCTATTCATTCCAGTTTATGCAGGAGTAATCAACCAGTGTGAAGCGTGAAGGTCAAACTGAAAAAAGGCATGTATTTTAAACCATTAGCAAACAAACTGACAAATATTCAGACCGTACTGTCTTGAAGACATAAAATATCCGATTCGGTAATATGTTGTTGCAGCATAATGAATTGTGGTTTTTATTTTCAGCATGGGAAGTTCAACTGCTGCAATATTTGTTTATTTCCGCATGAGCTTGGAATTCATCACAGTATTTCCCATTTTTAATCTTACAGATACCAGTGACAACACTTTAGTCTTCATCTCCACGACACAGACTGTGCTGTCTTGTTGTTTGTACAGCAGTCACGGCCCTACAAGCCTCAATGTTTTGCATTCAGGCCAGAGGGTCCAGTTAAGTCTGGGAATTTGAATAAATCATAAGAAAATACCAATGAATTATGAATCTCTCCGTGACTTATTATATTTTATTGCTAAATAAACAGGCTGGATTCTGTAAATATTATTGTTAGAATGCTAAACTTTCTCCATACACTGTTTTGTTGTATTTCTATATATGAAGGTGTTCATGTGAGGATGAATTTGGTTTCACTCTCTCACTGGGAATAAATTTACAGAGCAAAAGTGTCTTGACTGGAAGGACTTCTTTTTGTCACTATAACTTTGAACGATGTGTCATTTTGCATTCTAGTAAATTATATACTTCAAGTTCTGCTTAGTGATTATTTGACTTATTCCGGTTTCTTTCCATTATGTTATTATGTTATTATGTTATGCTTATGTTAGTCAAACATTTTATCTTGATTTTATTTATCACTTCAGTCATGTCCCTATGCTCTCTGCTCCTCTCATGTTCCTCTGTTACCAAGATTCTTGATTTAGTTTATGTACGTTTTTAAATCTCTTCTTTTCATTAAACTGCTCTACAGTACTTACTCCTCACAAGGCTCTGCCCTTCTCCTCCCTGAATTGAGCTTTAACCGATGACATAAAAGAATATGTTGGACTTCGCTGGTGATCACTATGGTTGGAGGTTTTGCAGTCTGAAACTCACTGAGCAACCAACTGAACAAACAGATTTCTAGAATCTTCCAAAAGAAAAGAGAGACAAAAATATTGTTATAATTCATAAAGGTATCTGGAATATAATACCTTTTGGCAAAACTTTTGTTTTGTGGTCATTTTGAGGATAAAGCCTGTTTTTTATAAGTGGTTGGCTGACATGCAAGCAAGGGAGGCTATTGAGTGTCTCCAGTTTGCAGTTGTTTCAAATAATTAAATATTGCCCTGCAATGTTTTATTATGTCTCACAATTTTTTATTCTGGCAACCATGAAAAGAGTTTTATTTAATTAGGATTTATCAGTGCATAAAATGTCAGCGTGTGTGTGGGGGGCCTTAAAGTCCATTTGCAGCCAAATTGTTCCATAATGTTCTGTTTACCCTTAATTTACTCACAAGTCCTGCTTTTATATCAATCAGCCCAGCTTTATTTTTCTTCTGTCAGGAGTTACATTATGTTGAATAGAGTTATATTGAATTCTAGTAAACATTTTTAATCCCCATTGTGTCCAATGTAAAGTTTCTTCAGTCAGTGATGGTTTGGTGTTCCATGTCATCCACTGATTTTCAGAAATCTGACATTTGTGCTTAAAACACTACTTTATGTGTAGTGAATCTCTATAAAAATACAATTTCACTTTGTGAGATGACAAGAAATTACAGGAAATATTGGACTTTTTCACAGTATTCTATTTTTTCAGATGTACTTGTACAACTTAGAGATAAATGCAACATTAGGAGACACCAGCGCTTGTCCCTGGGTCACTGTTAGCCGTTATATAACAGTTAGCATGCAGCCCAAGTACCACTATTGGTATTTATACCACAGTTGGAAAACCTTGGTTCTAAATCATTTAAACATCAACAGTCCCATGATATGCCTTTCCTTTTGTAGTTCAGCAAAGACAATTAATATGGACTCCTGATGCTGTCGTCATCACATCTCTTTGCTTTTTTAGCACTCTGCAAAGACATAACCAGCAAAACAAACAATTCTTCCATTCAATATATATGAGGAGACTTTCTACATGGTTTTAGGAAACTGGAGTATATTTCTAAATAATTTATGCCAGCATGGGTGTTTCACCTCTTAAGAAACATGTTTTTTTTTTTTTTTTTCTTCTACTTACTTGAAAGGGCAAAGACACAAAGAGCATAGATTCATGTCACATGCCAGGAACTGTAACCAGTTCCTGGCAGAGACTCCAGTAGTCTCTTTAATGTTTTGTCTACCTTTTAACAGGATTCTTTTTGTCCAAACAACTGTGGAGGGACCTCCCAGATTTGAAGTAAACAAGTTCCTATTTTTCTCATATTTTTTTAACAAGAAGTTTATAACGCATCCAAAGGTGTAGGATATGTTTCTGTAACTTTGTATTATTTTTCTTTTTCTCACAGATCTCTAGTTTTTAAATAAAATGTAGCTTGAATGCTCCTCTTTGATCTAATCAAGGTAATTTGGCCTGTGGGAGGGCACAAGAGGACTGTGTGCTTTGCCAGAACATTGCAGAGCTAGTGTATGCCGTGACCCTCACAGGTCGGTGACCCTGCACCAAACAACAGGAGCCAGGCCAGTCGATGATGCAAAGCAGCGGGAGGTGTGCTGCAGAAATGGTAGAGCTGCTCCGTACTCAGCCGATGATGCAGGCAAGGCTCACCAGGAGGCTGAGCTATGAGCCCCACGCCTCCCTGGCGTTGATGAGAGATCCCAGTGGCAAGCCGTGAGGCTGACAGGTCTGTGAATCTCAGAAGAGACAGATGGTGGAAGAAAAGGGGGTGGGGGAAAGTGACATTTTTAAACATCACACTGTCCAGAAAAATTACAGTGCTTTGTAGGGATTTTGCGCAGTCCTCTCAATTGGAGGCATGTTTCTTGTCATGCCATTGTCTCTCTGCAGTGGTCAATTAGGTTCTGGGAACACTCGAGGGGGAAGTGTTGTCCAGCTGCAGTGTGTCAGATCAGGCTGTAGCTCTCGTGAACTGTAATGAGAAGAACAGCACACTCCATCTCTCTAGCTGCCGTAGTTATGAGCAGCAGTACGAGCAGACACACCAGGATTGCTCTTTTCAGAGCTGTTCACTGCAAAGCTTTCCCATGAAAACCTTATTGCATTCTCAAGCACTTGTTCACCATCTTTAAAGTGAGGATGAATAATTTGTTCAGTGTTTGTGTTATTACAACCCACAGTTGTGCCCTGTGCAGGTTTTTTATGATGTTTTCTTGTGTGATGGTGTTATGTTTTGTCCCGTGATGCATATTATTGTCTACCTGGTTGTTATTGTGTACTTGATGACTGGAGAGTAAAGGCTGGTCTACGGAAAAGAATTTCTCTTTTGGAACAATAAAATCTGAAGTCTATTGTCATTATTATTTAAGGTGTGAATCACTCATAGGTGTTTTTTAACCTTTATCATACAAGTTTACATGAGTGTAAATAATAAAAACACACAGACTGATGTTTTCAACCATTTATTTGTGTTAACAATGTTTTTCTGCTTACTGAAGACCATTAAGAACAATTTCATGCAGAAATGTGGGTTTACTGAAAAGTATATTCAATACCTGCTTAAAGGTTGCATTTCTAAAAGGTACTTTAAATGAGAATAGTTCGTTTTAACTTTCATTTTTGTCAAACTGAAATCCACGATGATAAAATTTGGATTACTGTGAATACAAATAAAAGAAAGACCAATTGCGATTTTGAAAACCATGATTTTCTATCTGCTTGAAATGAAAACCTTGAAGGGCCCTTTTGGATTTATCATATTTGGAAAACTCTCCACATACCTTAACCCCTCAGAAAAATAACATTTTAAACTCTAAGGAGCAGCAGAATATATTCACCGGTTTTGCTGGGTCGGAAATGTGTCATTTGTACCCTTTATAGTGATATTTATATGCTTAAATGGTTCAGCTTTTGAATAGTGTATTTATAGAAAAACTGATTTGTGAAAAATGGAGGTCCCAGAACAAATTGTGCAGCAAAGCTGAGCTATGTGTCACTCTAAATCCGAGTTCACTGCTGGATGACTTCATAAATGAACCTTGGTTTGCTTTCTATTATTGTTCCCAGAATGGTTTTCTGCATTCAATTTAATGCAAAGATAATTAATTAGCATAGAAGTATTTCTTGAGTGTATTCGCTTGGCTTCAGTATGGAATCCATCATGAGTCAGTCAGCATATGTATTAGACAGGCTCTAAGAGCTGGTGCTGAATGTGAGTGACAGTCCTGCTTATTTCATCTTGGCGCTACTGTTTACTGACTTTAACTCATTATTTCTGTTTACTCTGACAAAGGGATGGGCTGAAACTCTGAGTGCTATTTCACCAGCATTCCTGCTTTAATCAGCTTCTATAACACAGCTGAGGTTATTAAATATACACAGTGGCGGCATGCTATTACAGGATGAAACATACCACTAGCTCCTGACCTAGTAAAAACACTTTAATTATAGAACCTTGACAAAACAAAGACTTTAAATTAAGACTAGACCCTCAATGAATTTGCTGAGACTCGGCTTCTTATTTGCACAAAGCAGAGTGATCCATCCCAAATACTTGAAGCAACTTTTAAATCCAGTTGCTTTTTACATTTTTCTTATTTTATTTGCAAGAAGAAGAAAATCAATGGAACAGAATTAGAACATATATCATTTGAATTATATGGTTGCGTCCTAGAATAACAATCTTACAGCTGAAAATAAATATTGAACACATCAATGGTTTAATGATCAACAATTGACTTACTGATTAACCCCAGTCTGGTACTGCTTTTAGTAACACATTGCAGTGGACTTGGACATGGGGAGAAGTCACCTTTGGACTAGTTATATTGACTACTGATAGCCCCACCCACTTTTCAATTGAAGTATGAATTATCTAAATATGTGGAAGAGCAGCAGCCAAATGTAAAATAATTTTACTCGAAATATAAAATTGTTAAATAGTTATAATTGTTTAGGTAAGTGAAGGTATATTTAAATATGTGACTGTCTATTTTTAATCAAGTTTTGATTTATTTGTGATATTTAAATGAGCATAGAGTTATTATGTAAGTTATTTATATTGAACCAAGGAACTTGTAGAACTCTGTGCCATCCATTTATTTGAAAGAGATGAAATTCTTGTTTTTTAAATGAATGTTTTGGTTCTTATTCACTGGAACAGAAACACAATGACATATTTGTTGTGAGTGTTTAAAAGACACAGAAGGTTATATTTTGCGGTCACAAACACGACAAAAAAGTGTTTTAAAAAAATATAAGAAATATTTTTAGAATTAGTTACATTTTACATGTCATGTCCAAACCTGCACACGTCAGAAATCGCTGAGCAACGCGAACAGTCGCACCTGGAACTTGATCACGGAAATGACGTCAACGCGCCGCAATTCAAATTTCAGGAAGTGAAAGCGCTGTTTGAGCAACGGTCTCGCTACATGCAGGGTGGATTACAAACGCTTCTTCTGCTCCTTTTATAGAGTAAGTTCTACATTTCTCATATGTAGAGTAATTAACGTGTATTCTGTGTCTTTATGTGAATATCAAAGTTCGAAATTACAAGGTCTCAGTTAAACGAAATGGCGAGTTATTTTTGTAAAGAAAACATTTGTAAAGAAGATTGAGATTGTTATCGACACTTAACATGCATTATTTTGACATTCAATTATGACTGTGTTGTATTTATCAATACATTTAGTTGGGGTCATGGTGTTCAAATGACTTTTTGAATTTTGCTCTGAGGTATTTCAGCATGAATCTTGTTTTTGTTTTTTTTTTCTCCTTGTTTTTGCGTCTTTACTCTGGATTCTTTCTACAGTTACAAAACAGATAAACTCCTTAAAATGCTCAATGCATTGATGATGTGATGGACAGAACAATTTGCAATATTCTCACAGAATACACAACAGAGATCATCACATATTATTTACTGACATTTCCCTCACTGATTACTTTCTGTTTCATGATAACAAACTCAGCTTTCAGATCTCATTTGCAGCCATAAAGTACTGTTCAAGTCCTTTATCTGCTATGCCCAGATAGCAGCTTACTGTATTTTACCTGACCTGTTGTGACCTACTTATTGTATTTGATCCAACAGTCTTTGTTTTTAAATGAAACACATTAATTTTGCAATGATGTAACATAAATTATTTAGTGGTTCTAATCACTACCATTTTATTTCAATTATTCTTAATTCTAGTCCTGAAGAGTTTTTTTTTATTATTATTATTTGCTTCAAATCTGCAGGCAAGTATTGCTAAAATATGCATTGCCCAACTTATTCTTTAAGTTATTTAAAATCTTTCAACGAGACTTTTAAATGAAACAGTGCAACTTTGAAATTTTCTGAAACATCTTATAGCAAACGACTCCATTTCATACAGCAAAAAATGTTGGGCACAAAATTGCAAAGGTACTAAATGGAGACCAGGTGAATATTCACCCACACCCAAGAAAATGTTAACTATAGTCAGACTATAACCAATAATCCGTAGCAGCTACAGAAGGCATCAATGTTCACTACCAGTTAAATTATAATGGCTGTTCTCTATTTTTATTTTTTACAAATGATTACATTGAAATCAAAGTATAATAGTGTCTTGAAATGATTTGTCTCTTCTAGAACACTCCATCTTACACCTGTGCTATCAACAAAGGAAGCCATGGCATCTAAAGGTGCCAAAGAGACCCTTGTCTCCAAGTTGGGATTCAGATCCAACAATTCTGGCTCAAAGGCAGAGGCAGAGCTGGAGAAGGTCCGGAAGGAGAACGCCCACTTGAGGAAAAAAATTGACGAACAGGCCAAACGGCACGTCAAGCCCCCTGACTCGGACAAGGGCAAGCTGCTGGAGGTAAAGGGGTTCACCGTTACTGATTTTCAAGTCCCGTTGTATTCATTTGTTTTTAAATATGGGCATCTGATTCTCCAGAGGATTCTTTCCCTCGAGACGCTCCGCGAGAGGAACAATCAGCAGCTGCTGGTTAAAGAACAGGAGCTGGAAAGTCTAAGACAACAGTTGTCAGCTAAAGGAGGAGAGGTACTTACACTGACAACTGTCTGTTTTCGGAATCACATTTGTCCCATCATCCGTCATGAAGAGGCCTCTACACACCTGTACACAGAAACACGATTAACTCAGGCTTAAAGTCCTGCCTAAATGAGAGTAAACCCACAGCAGGAGCACTCTCCAGCTTGTGACTTTTTTTTTCCCACACTCAGGTATTGTATTGGTGGCATATGGGAAACTGTCAGCGAGAGGGAAGGGAGAAAAAACATACTGGAATTCCAATGAGCTGCCACAAACAGAGGGGGAAATCACTTCTATCCCACTTTGACAGCAGCTCTGCAAAATGAAGTTTAGACAACCGGCAGAAGCTGCATACCAATGTACACCGTTAGATTCTGTTCGCTTGACATTTATAAACTGTTTGTCTGTGGCTGCTGTCTGTATGTATTAGCATTCATGTCATGTTGCTGTTTGACACTAGTGTAAAAACTCGTTCTGCTGTTGCTCATCCTTGTGTAATATGTCCTCTATTGTGGCAGAAATGACTCTAATTTAGAGTGGTCAGAGTGGCAGCAGGCTAAGCTCACAGATGACATGCTGGTAAATGGAATGTCAGCGTTTTGTTTTGCCCAGACATTAATCATGCTTGCATCTTCCTCATTAAGTTTCATCAGCAGAGACGCAAGTGGCTAATGCCACCAGACTCCCAGCCGCGCTACGTCGATTACGAAAGAAGGATAATTGCACAGAAGACAGAAAAAAAAATCTTTTTTTTCCTCTTACCACCTTCCATCGAACTGTGCTTCAACAATAAAGTTAAAAAGATTTTGGTGACTTACAGGCTTCTTTTTTTTTATAGGTTGTTGCGTCGCTGCAGGCCCAGCTGGAGCAGCGCAGGAGAGAAGCAGAGCAGAGAGATGGGATGTTCCAGAGCTTGTCACAGGAAACGGAAAATCTGAAAAACAAGCTGGCCACAGTTTCCGCTCGTTGTCAGTCCCTGGAAACGCAGGCCACGGTAGGCTGACCCTAATATGCTGCTACCTGTCAAGATGTTCTAATTAGTCAAGAAGAGATTTCTCTTCTTGACA